>JAYMTF010003130.1:0-16060 GCA_036897485.1 Pelargonium nanum | reverse complement strand
CCTTGTTGGGCTTATTTTTTCCTTTAGAAATTGTCGAATTGGGTGTTTTGGTGTCTTGTTGTGGCTGGTAGAGAGGAACGACCATTCGGAGAAGGTGTGATTAGCGCCTAGGTTGATAATCGGGGAAACAATGGGAGCCACCATTAATTTCATCTTCATCTCCGCTTACAACAACAACAAGCTCGTTGGTGCATATCTATCCCTCCTCCGTTACTTAAAGAGGTGAGTAAGGTGAGCCAAGGACTTAGGGTAGGTTATTGTTCTTTTCTTTTTGTAATTAAAGTCAACTAAGGGCTTGTTAGGGTGTACCTTGTCTATCACTTAGGGGTCGTTTCCACAAAATGAGTATAATTTAAGTGAATAAACCAACGGTGGAATGATAGGAATGACTTTTGGCAAGTTCGAGTGGGTCACGTATTTTCAAAATTAGTTATAAGGATGTAATTGTGTTTTAGTAACTAGTTCATAAGAGTTACGTGCAATTACTTGTATGTATTATACTAATATAACAAATACTACATATATTGAAATATTTAACCTTGTTTAGGGTTAGTGTCCTACATCTTTTTATTCTTATTTTTGCAATACAACAAGTTTTGGAGGTGTCTTTATAACCGTTCGGTAAAATAATAGTTTGAAATCGAGCAAAACGATAGCTCACGGTCACCCTAACCCACGTACATTTACCTAATAATTAAATCTCTTTACATATATATATTGACAATAATAGATACAAAAGTATAATTCTGTAGTACTATTCTAAAAGTGAAGTGTAGACATCTCCTTTATCACATCACATCACTTCATTTCACTTTCCTATTGTGTTTTGTTTTTCAAGCTACAAGCCATCTACTTTTGTTTATATTACTTCTTCCAAAAACAAGTGTTACTTTGTTTAGGCAGAATATACTTTTCAGTTAGTTTTCGTTTGTATTATTTAGCAATATTTGGAAATAATGTTATGCCCATCACTATGTAATGGTTATTCCGGTTAATGAAACTTTATGCTTTGTAAAAAAAAAAAAAAACAATATTTGGAAATATTCTATTTGAATTTGTAGATTTGAGAACTCAGTTTGGACAAATACAAATTGTTATCTTGTTTAATTTATTTATTATTTTAATAAAAATTGTATGAATTTTAAAAATTATTTGTAACATTAGTTACTTGAATTTGTTAAAACAAAAAAATAATGAAGCAAATGAAGAAGAGAGAATAAAATTTCTAAAAAAAAAAAGAAGAGATATTAAATTCCAAGTCAAAACACACACCCGTTATGATCAATAATATCAAATAATCATTCATTTACTTCATAATGAGTGTTCCCTTATGTATTTTAATAAAAATTAAAAATAAATATATTTTGTTCTCACGTTTGTTATACATGAATTACTAATTTTTACTATAATAAATTAATAATATCTCTTAAATTTGTTACGACATATGTTTATAAGGATAAAAAAAAATGAATTCCACTAACTATTTTTTTTTTCAAATAGAAATCAAAACAGTCAATTTAAGACATATATGGTAGTTCTTAACTATTAGTGATAAAAGTTGGCTCACATGGTGGGAGTTTGAGCGACTTTAGCAAAATTGATTGAGTTCTATAGTTATTGTATACGCACAAAAACAACATTATTCAAAACAACTTTATTTATATCGTTCGACACAAATGATTGATTTTATATTTTGCAGACGGCGATACAGTCATGAAAAGAATATACACTTATTTAAAACAGATTCATAAACAATTATCGATTGGAATTTTGTCGAAACATTGAACATGGTCTAAAACCAAGAAATAGAAGTTGTATAGTGAAAAAGATTGGAAGTGTAAAGACAAGTTGGGATGGAAAATAAAATTGGGTTCCACCAAATGATCTCATGTTATTAGGATCTAAATGATTGTCACGTGACTCAATTTAAGGCAAGATTTGTAATGGGCCCACTCACTTACCAACCGGCCCACTTGCTGGATCCTATGGGCCTAGATTTCACTTGGCCATATTGTTCAAGACAAAATATTATAGGCAAATTTTGCCTTGATTTGTCCTTAAGTAAACCCTTCAGATCTGGGTATCACCCACAACTCACCTAATAAACCCAAAAATAATCAGAAAAATTTACTATAAAATATTGAAATAAAAGTGCAAATTGGTAGTGCCTTTGGGACCAACCTCACTATTGGGCCTACTGGCCAGCTTTTGTATGGGCTCAGTGACAGTAAGAGAGGGTCCCATTTCAGTTTGATCTATAATGCTTGAGGTTGTTATATTGCACAATATTTACAACTTATATAAAACTTCTCGTAAAGGTAAAAGACCCAGTTTAATCCCAACTTTGATGTTTAGACCCAATTTAGTCTTTGAACTTTCGTGTTTTGACCCAATTCGGTCCATGAACTTTGTTTTGACCCGAAATGGTCCCTGAATTTTAAAATATTGACCCAATTTGGTTCCTGAACTTTTGATATAAACTCTAAGGGCAAGGAACATTTTGGGTCAATATGTGAAAGTTCAGGGACCATTTCGTGTCAAAACAAAATTCAGGGACAAATTGAGGTGAAACACGAAAGTTCGAGGACTATTTTTTGTTTTAAAAAAAAATTAGGGACCAAATTTACTTGGAATGGGAATGTAGTGTCATGTCAGCAACTCGGGAATGAAACAAGACGAATGATGCTCGATAAATTGGTGAAAAGGAGGTCCTTCCAGTTTCAAACTCTTGTAGAATCGCTTGAATGAGGGTATTTATGCAAGAAATTAAACTGTGGAGAATTGAGTACCTGAAATGAGGTATTGATGCATATAAGGTAGACCTAATTAGTCGATTTAGTATGGCATTCATGCTTTGCTTTGTTTTTGTGCCTCAGATTTAGATACATTTTTTTTATAAGATCAACCATCCTACTTGATTAGATCAATCTACTGTGAGTCGATAAGTTTTTATTGAAATAAATCTCATAACACAATATGATTGACTGTGTGTGTCTGTTTATTTGTATAATCTATAAGTTCAAACATTAAAAGATGATCGGTTCGACAATACTACTTTGACCTAATGTGAGTTCGACAATATTACTTTGACCTAATGTGTATATTCTATAAGTTCAACAATTAAAGATGATACTAATAATGTTTGACATTTCTCATATGTGTTTTATCTTAGTCAACTTGAGTAGTTTGTTAATTCATCTTAAAATTATTATTACTAACTCATGCACAATTTTTTTTTATTAGAAAAATTTAGCAATTATGTTCAAACTAATTTTAAAGTATATTTAAAATGAAAGAACAATGCAATACATACACATACAAATGATATTTGTATAAGATAATTACTTTTGGTGTGTGGTTCCCATTAAAAGGTGTAGGTGAAACTTTTTATGCACCAAATGTATATAGCACCAACATATCATGTGCATTACATTAGAGAAGAAGTAAACAAAGACATGTCCTTATCATAGTACTTGGGTTGGGTTGATATGATGAAGAAGAAAAGGAGTAATTAAGGAGTAGGAGAAGAAGAAGATGCTATATATTATTGCTACAATAATTAGTCCTTGCAAAATAGTTTGGCCAAAAGGACCAATCACAAGCATATATGCTCCATTTGGAACCCTTTGTCTCTCCTCAATCCTCATTAGCTTTTCTTTTTGTTGTTGTGGATAAGTCATTTTCTTTGGCACCACCACCTCTTTTGAGTCTTGCTTCATATGATCATATATATGAGTTTCATTTCAAGAATCAAGATCCACATACTAGCTCTTGCTTTGCTTAGGCTTTAGCTAGGCGTGCCCTAAGAGACCCAACTTGTGAGTTTCTTAATCATAAGAACTTGGAAATAAAACCCAAGTTAATAAACTTTTGGTGGTGGTGGTGAAGACACCGATAACCACTTTCACATTTGAAAATATCACGCAGAAAGATAATGAAAAAATTTGTGTCGTCGACAAACATTGAATATAACTCGAAAATGTAATAATTATTGATTCTCACGTCAATGACTTTTTGCATATATGTTTTTATGTGATATGATTATTCTATCAATTTTCATTTGACTCTAATGCATAACATAAGATCATGTGAGAAATGACTAAGCACTTTTAATAACACTTACGTTGCTTGTATATGATCTTTAGATAAGAGATACAATTACTGATATCTAATGATCTACTAAGCCATTCACAATTTTGGACTTTAATATTTACAATATAGTTATACTTTTAACAATAATTGAGTGATATAATTGTTTAAGTTTTCAAGATTAGTCAACGATACTATCATAAACATGACTAAAATGATAGTTACGTTTATAAAATTTAACTATATTATTAAGCAATTGTGTTATTGATCATGAGGTTCAACAAAAAAAATGTTAATTCTTTTTCACATGCTGGTCGCATGACTCGCATAATTTTTCGATACAAAAATTTGAAAGAATCGTAAAAGGACATGTTGGTAAAATTTTATACAAGAGTATGAATAATTTATGTATTAGTGGGACTATATGAGTCACATAATTAGCACGCAAGCAAGATTAATACTCATAAAATTTATTGTCGATTTTTTTATAAGCAACCGTAACAACTGAAACTCAAACCTGAGATCTGATCAAAAGAAGTAAGCGTCTTAACCCACTTGTCCCGTTTATAGTACGACTATATGAGTATAGCTAGCTATTTTTCTTTTTCTTATAACAAGGGTAAATAAATAGTACATTCCATTTTGAGGATAAACTAATATTGGTCCTTTAAGTTACAAAAAAAGCCCAATCAAAATGGTCCATTATTGACTTCAATTAGCCTACATCTATGGCTATGGCTAGAGCAAGCCTTTGCTGTTGTTGCATTGGTTGGCATCTTGAAATTTTGGTACAATTGTTTGAGTAGCCATCAAAACCAACAAAGATAGTAACAAGTGCTTCCATTAGTGGAATGTACATGACATGACTTTCTAAAAGTGGAAGATAAAAATAGATGTCACTAATTTCAACAAAACATGACATTACAGCTATAAAGACTGTGTTTCTTTTGATTGAAAGTAACTGATTTCATGAGCACCATTGCTTGATATGACATGCTTAAAAGCTGAGGCCTGAGCTTGGTGAGGTGACTGGAAAAAGGAGTAGATTTTTCAGTTGGTGTTGGTGTTGGTGAATTGGTGTTTGTGATACTCATAAGAGGTGTGTTTGGTTTTGGTGTTGGGGGTCACTCAAGATCTCAAGCTAGAAATGGCACAAGTGTCTTCAATCCAAGATGTGTTGGCCATGCCCCTACTCCCCCTCACCACACATTTGACACATGCATTTTTGGCACTTATCTAACAATCATGTTGTTCTTTGACTATCATTTTACCTATTATTCCAATTTTCATTTTGATTTAAGAAATTTGAATAAAATTTGTATTTTCAAGTTCATTTCTCCTTGTGTATGTGAGAGTTGTGATAATCGGTTTTAAGAACTCGATGTTTCCCGTTAAAGTAACTCGATGCCACCACTTGAAACATAGATTTTGAAATTTTCGGACCACCACGAGAAATTTAATTAAATCAAGTGTGAGTCTAAAAAGAGTCGCTGCCGAATAAGGTAATCCATATTGGAAACATCACGGACTCACCTTCTAACTTCATCTTAAGGTTTAGATTGAGATCACATGATTAGTGACATCATTTTCACATCATCAAGGTAATGTTGCCACATTATCATGATATCATCATTATCTCATCATGACATCATATTAGTACTGTGTGACATCATCTTGATAATAATATATCACGCACGAAACAACCATCAATCAATCATGTAGTGCCACATCTTTTTTTACATAAATTTTGTGAGTATAAATACTCTTTTTACCCAAAGGGTAGAGACGATTTTTCTCAATTTGTGAATTTATTTTCGACACGTTGAAGAAACTTTTGTAAGTATATATATGCATGTGCTTTGGTAAGAGGAAGGGATCTCACAATACACATTTATTACTCTCAAATACATTCTCTCCCTATAAAACAATTTCTACCTTTGTGATTTCCGGCCGAAAACGTATTTCCACACCAGAGGCAGTGTTTTAGAAACATATTAGAGGTCTTTATTAATGGTATGTTATCTCGTGCAAGTCAAAGATTCGAGATCTAGATATGAAAAGAACATGAGTAATTTGAACTTAGAACAAATTCTAGAAATTTTCTAACACGCGGGCAAGACGACAAAAACATTCTAGTACCCACACACACGAAAAAAAATTCTCAATTCAGCCATAAGACACAATACATCCAATTTTTATTTGCATAGTTTCAGTTGGAGAATGAATTGAAAATCGTAGTGACCCGTGTGAAAGTGCAATGGATTGTTACTAATGTTTATGTGGAATTTGGTGATATTAGTTATTTGGGTTGATTTCGTAGGTGTTTAGACAAGTACATAATTCAACGCTTACAAGAATATTGTTTAAAACATTCAACATATGAAGTTTTTGGTCACCGAAATATAGGTATCTCATGGTATCTCAAGATTTTATAATTCACAACTTACATTTGAGATTTTCTCTCTCTAGCTTTTGTACTTCCCAATTGAAATTCTTAATTTCACACATGTGTTACCTTACACATACAACATATTCACCTCCAAGCCTCAAGTAGTTCACAAGACATAAGATTTAAAACATTTTTAAGAAACACCTTAATATGTGGACAAAAGAATAACATACTTGAGTGTGCTAATTTACCCGAGTCAAAGAGATGCATCAATATGCATAAGTAGCGTTATTTTCAAACAATTATTTTAATTCTATTGTGACCCACAACTCCAACGCTTGTCCGAAACTGATGCCTATGCTCCAACATTCATTTGCACATTAGTGGCCATCTTTGCCAAATTTGAGGACTATGTGCCATTATGCGAGACACTTCAGTTCAAGTACAGACCGAAATTTGAGCTATAATTAGGCATATTCTTCAGGTACAATGGCCTAAAATTAGACCCAACAAAATCTGAATGAGGCAGCCAGTAGACCTAGAAGTTGGGCTGCTCGGTCTGTCCCTCATTGAGGAAGAGAACAGGCTCAGCTCAACCAGCTAAAATTGGGCCCATGAACAATGACCATATAGAAGAGACAGTTCGGATTTCGGATCAAGCCGAAAATTTTCGGACTGAAAAGTAATCCGGTTTGAATCGAATAGGATATTATTTGGCCTGGTTGATTCAAAATTGATGGATCGGATTGGATTTTTGTCAAATTGTATTTCAGATGCCCAGATTCGAATCTAAATTGTCAGCTCTACCTCTATGTGATATTGCTTGACACAGTGGTTTAAATTGGTGCTTGCATGTGGCATTTTGCCTTTGCACAAGTCAAAACCTACCCTGGCTGAGTATTGTGGATGGGCAATGGTTTCATTCAATCACTCGTTACATCAAAAAACTGATCAGTAAGCAAAACCATGAACACGAACAAACACAGCTGCTAAAAAGAAGTTGCACGATGAGTACAAGTAGTAATATTCAAATTTTATTCCATTGAGCGCCTCACGAATTTCGCATCTCGCAATCTATGTTAAAACATATATTTTGGACCTTGCTCATGTATCACTTAATTCCAAATCATAATACAACAAATTATGCTCAAAGAGACACTAACTGAACTTGAAGTTTTAGTTTCACCTATACACGTACTTGTTATGTTGCAACAGCTGCAGGTGACTTCAACTTCTTTGGTGGCGGGTTTCCTCCAGATATCATGACGTAGAAATAGAAGGACAGCATTGCAGCACTGCACAAGCCAAAAGATCCAAATAATGTGTTTAGAGGAGTCAAACGAGAAACAATCACTATCTACAGTGATAAGCATAGCTTGCCAGATATTGGAAAATACCTAAAGAAAGCATACAAGCCTGTAGGGAATAGTTTCTTCGTCTGCAACATAAAAACCATTCAAATAAGAAATAAGGAAAACCCGACATTATTCTCAGAAACGAAGAACAAGCTAGTAAGTGAATGGAATGAGTTTTTCATTTAAGTGACACTCTACCAGTGTATAGGTCTGAAAGTTTTTCCACAGAAGGGCTGCTGAGAGCGCTGCAAATTAGGAAATAAAATCCAAAATAAATACAAATGGAGAGGACATTTATTTTAACCAAGGAACAACGATACATGTAGCAGGACTCCCATATCTTGTGTCACAAATAAAACTATATATACCTGCTTGCCCTAGAATGAACGGTAAACTGGATTTTCCTTGCCTCCAGATCTTCAAGCTTAGAGTGCTGAGGGCAAGCAAAGCACCTCCAAATAGCACACCAGTGCTCAGAGTTGCAGGGTTTCTTGAGAAAATAAAACCAACAATCCCCCCACTCAGCACAAATCCACCTGAGACAAGATAGAGTTTAGAAGGTTTACATTCTATTCCTTTTTGGAGAAACCTTTGAAACAAGCAATACAATGGAAAATATTTCTTCGCAGATGAATCATTTATAAAAGAAATAGGTAGCTTTAGATGTTAGCTATCCTATGTTGGAGAGGTTTATTATAATCTCAAAATAGGATTGGTAAGCAGTATGGTCAAAATGTCAGATTTGTGGAATGCCCAAGTATACAGCTCTAAAATGTTTCCAGCTGTTTAATCAAACATCCAGAGAATGCAGCCCAAGCTATTGAGGTGCATTATATTTTCTATTATTAACACTATACGTAGAGGTTTTCACAATAAAATAATAACACTCACCAAAGGGTATCCCAAAACAAAAATCATGAATCTTTGCTGCCCTTTGTGGTTGAGAGTTACTATGTTCCTCCACTGATTCACTTGTCTCAATCTTTCCAACATCGTGTTCTTCTAAAGTCGGAATAGATTCTGCTGGTCCTTCAGCATGTGATTTTGATGCATCAGCCGTATAACTTGAAGTAGTTCTAGTTTCTGAAATGGTAGTATTCGTATCTGTGCCACGTCCTTCAACGCTCATTACAATTGATAGCTGGATATGAAGGATGTTCAAGCAATTAGTAACACTTCCAAGAGATAATGACAAGATACAAAGTTCCTTTCAAATAACATAACCATGCAGTAATTTGCTCATTCAGTGAGTTGAACATAATGCAACATATCTACATCAGCAAGCAATTAAACAGCGTTCTACAAAACATGAGTATGGAGGGTGGGATTAAAAATATGATACATAAAGAAAATTACTCTGACCCCTCTAAGATAACAAACTTGTTATCCTATTATCAATATAGGAATCCTCAAAATCCCAAGATGGGCTCCTCAATGTGGAATTCACAAAATCTCATGTTGAGAATCACCTAGACAAAATGGCATTCAAACTTGATAACTTATTTGTTAACTAGATCAAATGACACAAAGCGGTATGAAAGAAAACTTCCAATATGCAACTGTGTAACCAGCAGGTTACAAAAAAGAACACTGAATTAAACATAGTTAAAATCTACACCAAGCCTTATAAAGTTTACTTTACTAGCAGGTTTATCAATACCTCCCAAGACTATTTTTTTTCCTCTTCCGAAGTACTTTTTTTTTTTTTGTGACAGAAAAAATACAATTGTGATTAGCGTTTATGTAACTAGTTCTAGGAGGTGACAATTAACAAACACTTTCAGATAGCAAGAACAATTGCTATGCATATTAGATAGAAAGTCGCAAAATGCGAACAATTTGAACTATAAACTGTTGATGCTGCACAAGTTCTCCAACTTTCAATCAGCTTGGTCTTCCTCTAGACGAAAAGTCGTATCTCTCATTTCTCATGGCCTAACAGAAAATGAGAAAGCTGCTTGATGCTAATTTGTAATTGGATTGCATCAAGAGCCAGGAGTCAGGTCCATGAAAAACCCTCATTACCAGTTCAACACATCACCTTATTGATAAATCTAAGAACTGTGTCTTGTACTACGTCAAATTGTAATCTTTCTGGTTTCATCTCATCCTTTCCGAATACTCATTAATTTTGCAATCAATTTTTCCTTTTTCGTTCATCTCTTAAACAAACAGCTATATAGCAAATTCTTCCCCAAAATAAAGTTGCAAGCTAACGAGCCGAATCAACACTCTAGTAAATGCAATCATATCAAAATTGATAAACAGTAGCTCAATAACAGCTAAGTCAACAATCAACAGACATGCAATAAGCAAATTTTCATGTTGCAATCACAATCTCTGTTCCTTCAAAATGAACACAAAAGCTTCCATAATTCAGAAAAATCAAGGTACAGAGGTAGAGTACCTTGGGGCGAACATTCGGGTAGGCGACGGATCGCGTCCGGATCTGCAGTTTATGGTTGATCGAACCGAAGCAACAGAGCTGAGAGATCTTCGTTGCCGTCGTAGTGGCCGCCATAGCTGTCGTCTTGATTCTCCGAAACCCTCAATCTGGTCAAAATCAGCTAATCAGAGACTTTTTGTGTTCAATCAATGAGATTTAGAGCTCGCTACCGAGTAGGGTCGGTACAGAAAAGCTTCGAATTCGTCAACAACACACGCTCTGTGAAAGTAGTAGTCCGCGAATTGCGCGGTTCGGGTCCAACCCGAGAACCGAGTTTTCATGACCCGGCCCAGCTTACACAAACGACACGAGTTTGGAGACCGTTCAATACTCAGTTTCAGAAGAGCACTAGCCAAAATGGCGCCATTTCTTCTTGCGCTCTTCTTCTTCAACTTTCGCAGCTCAAAACCCTAGAAGCGAAATAGCTTGGTTTTCACTGAAACTCTGTAAAAATGGCGTCTTTTATTTCTCCTCTCCTGCGCTCTCTTCGTCTCGGTGCCTCCAGGAGGCCTTTCCTCTACTGTTTCCGCTCGGTCAGTCTCTAGCTTTCTTCTGTTTTCTGGCGTTTTTGTTTCTCTTAGACTGATTATATTATTTCCGATGATAATTTTGTGATCGATTTGTGAATTTCTCTGTAAAGTAGCTAACATGAATGTTTATTTTGTCTTGTATCTACTTCTAGTGAAAAATGGTTGTAGTGTTGGCTTCACAAAGTTTGAAGTCTACAGCTTATTGTTCCTTAGTTTTATTTGGCTTGATGTTATAGTATATGTGTTGATTCAAGATTGGGAAATCTCTGTTCGTTATGTTTCACTTTCATGATGATGCCCCTTCTACTTTTATTGCGCCTATCGTATTATTGTTAATTCTCATATCTGTTTTGTTTGTGCTCTGTTATGTTACATTTTGGAGTTTATGTAGTTTATTTGGTTTGACTAAGTTTTCTTTTTTCGCTCAGAATGAACGAAGAGATGCTATCACCTATATCAGCAAGAACATCGGTTATTATTCTACTGTAGGTACAACTTATGAAACTATTGTCTATCTCAATTCCATAACTCTCTTCAAAGACACATTTTGTTGTTGCTTGCTCATGTTCTCTCTAGACATGCGTGATTGCATTTGTGCTCGTGGGGTGTGTGTAGGAGTAGTGATGCATTTGTCTATTCAAACTTCGTTTGTGTTTCTAATAAGTTGATTTATCTTACAATTTCTTGATAATTTATATGTGCTTGCATGCCTGCTAGTGTTTGAACTATCCGTTTTATGCTTTTGAGAGCTAGGATTGAAAAAAAAAATGAAGAATGTTGGATTCTATCTGTGTGCCTTGTCATGTCCAGATCTGCCATTGATGAGAACAGTTTGTTTAGAAAGAGAAAGTAAGGATGCCAATGGTTCTATATTGGGGGAAATATATGGGATATTGGTGTCTATATAGTATATACAGTTAAAAAATTCTTTTGAAATTTAATATGGATTTGGTTTGACAAAATTTGTTGATATAGTTATGTAAAAATTATTCTTATCAGAATTTCTTTTCAGCATATCCCTTTTTACAGTGGCATATTATATCATAAACCAATTTAATTTATAGTTTTTTCTAAACAAATCAACCTGCCGTTGATCATGATTTATGGGTGGACAAAGTTTGGTCTTTACTTGATTCAAATTAAGTAGTGTTTGTATAAAAAAAATTTTGGAATGAGAATGGAAGCAAGAATGGGAATTCCAAAGCCATTTTCATGACAAAAAAAATTCCTAACCCAAACATGAAAAGTTCTAATCTCATTCTCAATTTCGTTCTTGAAAAAAAAAATTATAATCCAAAATTCCAAACACCGTCTTACATCAACTTACTATTGAAGTTTCCTAGAACTGAGTGTATTATTTAGCTCGTCCATGAGATTATAATTTATCAACTTGATTCTTTTCTGTTTTAGGTGAAGCTTTAGGGGTCCAATACGATGAATCATACGATGATAACAAAGTAACAGAAAAGGCTATTGCATTAAGTCAGGCTCTCTCGCAGCTTGCTAGTGATTTTGGTAGAGAATCTATGTTATCTTTGCAACGGTTTTCCAGATCAAGGCGCGCAGATGTTATATCAACTGGTCTATTAAAGCTTGATCTAGCCCTCGGGATTGGAGGTTTACCAAAGGTGATAAGAAAAGAAACCAAAATTTTCCATTGCATTTCATTTGGTATAATCATATTGACATACACACGTGGAAATGTGAAGAATTTATACTCCTAACATGTAGGCCACTATAGTGTCTATTTTAGGTGGAGGGCAAGTTAAGCTAGCATTACATGATCACCTACAATTTTTTATTCTTATATTATTTTCTTTTTTCTTCACACATCACTATTGGTTGAAAGAAAGTTTCTTGCATTATGTTTACTGTTTATGATGTATTATATCTCAAGTCAACATGTTATTCTTGCTTCACATGGAATTGGAAAGGTAGTGTTAAATATTGAGGAACCTAAATATGGCACACTTTTGGTATGAGAATTTGATGCTCTTTTTCTCTGTGTTTGCATTGATGAATGCAAGATAAAAGCTTCGCAATCTGCTATTTGTGTACCTGTTGCATCGTGATCTATGTTTATTTTGTAAATTCTCAATTCTAATTATATGCATTAATGTTAAATTGAGATTAGAGTCTAAGGTTTAAGCGGTTTGGTCCCCTCAAGGTCTCAGGTTCAAGCCTCCCTTCAGGTGTTGTTATTATTGCCTATAAAAAAATGGAAGTATGACATAACAGCGTTTGTATGTCTTTTTTTATGCCCTACAGGGAAGAATAATTGAAATCTATGGACGAGAATCATCTGGCAAAACATCACTTGCCCTTCACATTATCAGGGAAGCTCAAAAGCAGGGAGGTATATACACTTTGCCCTTCTACACAGACTTTACATTGTAAGCATCTGGCAAAACTTCCTTGAGGAACGTGTCATGAACTTGAAATGTAAATACATGCAAATACATAAGATTCCAGTTTCGAACACTGCTAAGAACTGTCATATTATGTATATAACAAAAACTGTTTAGTTGTGGTTTGCTTATATTGTGGTGGACTAGAATCATCATTTTGGAAGATTATAATAGAAAAATATATTCTCAAATGAAAAGTGTGCTACTCATCCCTTAATGTGATTGATAAGGATCACATGAGTTGTATTAAGAGGTTTTCCTGATGCTTACCTTGTTTCTCATTTCGTCATTACATTTTTCTATAGCCTGTCTTTTGTGTAAGTCTCTGGTCATCTTTGTTCACACTGAGTTGTCTTCTTGGCAGGATATTGTGCCTATCTTGATGCAGAGAATGCGTTAAACCCTCTACTCTTAGAATCAATGAACTTGAACCTTGAAAATCTTCTTATTGCACATCCAGATTCGGCAGAAAATTTGTTGAGTATAGTCAATACACTGGCAAAAAGTGGATCTGTGGATGTAATTGTGGTTGACAGTGTAAGTGGTCTTCTTACAACTCATAAATAAAAAATAATTTTTTTTTATAAATGTGGTGCGCCTCAGAGTCAATTTCTCATTGGTCTTCCTAGGTCTTTCTCTAATCTCATGTATCATTTAAGTTTTAATCCCCATGTATGGCTTTTACAGGTAGCTGCACTTGTCCCACAATTTGAAATTGATCATCCTATCGGTGGTGCCTATCGAGATGTACAAAAACAAATTATGATGCAAGCACTTCGTAAAATTAGTAGCTCCTTGGGCCATTCTGAGACCATTATTATTTTTCTTAATCAGGTGGAAGTTTCATTTCTTCATCATGAGAAACCTTTTTTGTTTGCATTCAATGAAGTATAAGTTAACCATCCAATATTATTTATTATACATAGGTTCGAGCAAGTGTTAAACCAGGTAAAGGCGTTGGGCAAGCTGATGAGGTTACCTGTGGCGGTAATGCTTTGGCATTCTATTCAGCTGTGCGGCTAAGAATGATAAGGAAGGGTGCTCTCAAAACTGGAGACAAGGTAAATTTGTTGATACAACCGAAGCACTGGATTCTATTGTCTGGATTATATCCTTCAACATCTGTTCTGTGTCATGGGGTTAGAGTATTCACTATAAGAGCCGGTTTTTAAACACTTCACAGAAGCGCTAGATGTTAGCTTTTGTAGTATTTTAATGAGATAATTCTAAAGATGCCACTAGTTATAGCTGCAAATTCTGCTTTCTGAATACCATTTTTTGTTTTGGTTCCAAAATCGGGCCACTATGGTTTCTTCCCCCCTCATCCAAACCACTCAATCCTGATTTAGATGCATTCAGTCTCTTGCCTTTCATACAACGAACAAGAGGCTCTGCTTGTTGAACCAGCTGCCTTATATGGTTGTAACCCGTTCAGAAGCCCCAGTGGCTAGAGTGCACTCTAGATTGGCTGAATCCTCGACAAGTAAATAGAGTGAATTTTTTTGGTCATGAAAACCGATTAAAAAAAAAGTCTATTGTAGAAGACATTGCATGACTTTCATTCTCTATTTCACTTGTTTTCCTTTCTATATATCTTTCATTCTGGTGTATTTTGTCTCACATTTCACGTGAATTTATACGTAGTTTGTTCGCTTCGCTTGTATCTGTTACCTTACCGTTGTTGTGTATCTTTGTTTGCTAGATCACGGGTGTGAAGCTTTGTGTTGAAGTGGTGAAGAATAAATTGGGACCGGCCATGAAAAGAGCCGAGTTAGGGATAAAGTTTGGAAGAGGGTTTTGCTGTGAATCGGAGGTGTTCGAATTGGCATGTGAGCATGGGCTGATAGTGAAAGAAGGGACGAAGTATATGATAGTAGGCAGGGTTTTCAGTGATGAACATTCAGCTCAACACTTCTTGTCTGAAAATCCAGAGTTGCTTCATCGCATGCTCCTTTTCTTGAGGAGACAGTTGTTTGACCGACAGCATTGACCATTTTTTTACCTTTATTTTACTCTTGTGATGAATTTGAGGAATTACGAATAGGATTTTTGTTATTTTTGGTGCCCAAATTTTGATATAATCTTCTATGTGGCACCCAAAATTATATTCCTTAACCAATAGAGTGTATATCTAATTATCTATTTACTAATGAAAATTTGTCGAATATCATATTGCCGTAACATTCATGAATTTAACCTAAAAACTCGTTATATTGCAGAAATTCATAATTTCATTATATTGCAGGAAGGGGTAACTTCACAAAAATACACTGAACTATATACATTTTTTATTGACATACCCTAAACTATATTTACATCAACTAGCTCCCCTTAGCATTGCCATGGTCCGTTGCCATGCTCCGTCTGACTCTTCCACGTTCAGCCTGGACTGACCAGGCTCCGAACAGCTCCGCCGTGATCGCCCCTCACCGAATGGTGTCTTCAACAGGTCCTTCATCTCTGGATGTGGCTTCGACTCCGCCACCTGCGCTAGCTCGGGCTCGATTTATGGATGAAAGAGGTTTGAAGTTGGATTCGTAAACTTCATTTGTGTGTAGATTTATTAGTTTGATTTTGAATTTTAGTCCTAGATCTGAATTGTTTAGAGTATAGGCTTTATTGTTTAGATTTGGATTGTTTAGATGCATTTGTGTTATGGTTTGGTTTTTGAATTTTAGTTTCAGATCTGGATTGTTTATATGTGTAGGCTTTATTGTTTAGATTTGGACTGTTAAAATCTATTAGGTAGTGTTTGATTGCAGGGATAAGAGGTGGATTGGATTTTAAAATCCAATCCATTCTCTTATCCCATGTTTGATGTGAACTATGGATTGGATTATGAA
>JAYMTF010003129.1:0-16063 GCA_036897485.1 Pelargonium nanum | reverse complement strand
TGGTCGGACTCTTCGAGGATACAAATCTGTGCGCCATTCATGCCAAGAGAGTGACCATCATGCCCAAGGATATTCAGCTTGCCAGGAGGATTCGCGGAGAGAGAGCCTAGATTTGATTAGGTCTAGATCTGATTTTGGATATCTACTCTCTCAGGGTGGAGCTTTTGATAGTTTTAGTAGCTGTAGATCATTGCAATATGTAATTTCTTTCTCAATATTAATGAATTTCCACAGTTCTATCATTTTGTTTGTTGAATTCGTATCATGCCAGGAATCTTCAGTTTACAATTCAATCGCAATTGCAATTATGGCTCTACTCCATGGATTGAGACACAATCTAAAGATAGGAAGTATAGATAATTTCGAAAATGAACAAAATGTTCTCTTCTCATTTAAAACTTGATGTATTTATGCTTATTGACCAAGTTGGAGACGTGATTAGGCGATGAAAAAGAGGAGATTTATGTGAACTTGTGACTTATTTTCTATCCACGCCCTTCTTGAAAGTCTGGTTGAGCTTTAAAGTTCCTAGTGAGATGCAGAGACTTATGTGAGTTAGGAGGCATTGGTGGGACAAGCTTTTGGTTGACCTTGATGAAGTGGGCTAAAAAGGCCTTTGATGAGATTTCATTCGGTCGATCTTGATGTGGTATGACCAAGAAAATTTGATGAGGCAAGAGTTCAATAATTTAATTGTTGGGGTTAAAACTTTCAAGGATGAGTGGATTAGTGATTGTGGGCACGTGATACGAGATAAATCACACTATTGGTCTCTCGAGGTTATTGCAACACAGAATATTACCAACTCGTTGATTGTAAAGTGAAGTAGGTGTGCGAGAATGGAGGATATTGTATATGAATAACGATAAATGATGATACAAATACCTAAAAATTAATTCGAGACACATGCGATTTTAATGAAAGTGCAAGTGTTTTGAAAGTTGAAGGATTCTAGATGAAATTGTTTGAAAAAATAAATAAAATCTTAATGAGGACATTAGTAATAACAAGTTACATGTGATTTTTTTTATCTACTTGAAATGTCATAAGTATTAATAATTTAATATATCATAATAACATATTAACGACATTATTTCAATTTGACATAGACGAAAAATAAGACATTTTGATAGTTTTAGTCTAATATGATAGCGTTAGATCATTTAAAATTAGATCAATGTGCTTATTTAAATAAAAAAAAAAGGAGTTGACCTGAACCTTATTATTATTATTTTTGGTCTTCGAAGCCCATATATTCCTATTATTGAATTTATAGTTGCCACGGATAGCAATCCGCGTGACTCCTTCTAAAACAAATATCGGCCGTTAGATGTTTCATGAATTCACGGTCCACATTCATTGTCCCGAAAACAAATCTAAATTTTCAACCATTTTCGGAAGTTCCCGCTTCTCTAATTCACCCAGTTATAAATCAACCCCCAAATCTCACAATATTCATCACTCATCAAAACATTTTCTTTTAACTTTCTCGAGAAACAAACACTCTCGTAAGTCCTTTCAACTCCCTTCCTCTTCATCTCAATGGCCAGAACCAAGCAGACCGCTAGGAAATCAACCGGAGGTAAGGCTCCGCGTAAGCAGCTGGCAACCAAAGCCGCCAGGAAATCTGCTCCGGCCACCGGAGGAGTGAAGAAGCCACACAGGTTCAGGCCCGGAACAGTCGCTCTCAGGGAGATCCGCAAGTATCAGAAGAGCACAGAGCTTTTGATCCGCAAGCTCCCCTTCCAGAGGCTGGTGAGAGAGATCGCTCAAGATTTCAAGACCGATCTCCGATTCCAGAGCAGTGCCGTCGCCGCTCTACAGGAGGCTGCCGAGGCGTATTTGGTCGGACTCTTTGAGGACACAAATCTGTGCGCCATTCATGCTAAGAGAGTGACAATCATGCCCAAGGACATTCAGCTTGCTCGCAGGATTCGCGGTGAGAGAGCTTAGATTTGTTTAGCTCTTGTCCTGAATTGGATATTATGTAGTTTCGTAATGATCTAGTTTTTTGATAGATTTAGTCGATATTGTAGATCTATGCAATTTGCAGTTTTCCTTCCCAGATTAATGAAATTTCATTGCTCAATCGTTTCTGTCCCCTATTGATTTCGAATTTTTCATAATTTGAAGTTGCATTGGCAACATTTGATTGTTTGATTGACGATTTAATCTAAAAAAACTACAATTAATTTTAAGGTCATTTTTTATTGTTTCTATGTTATGTGTTTTGAATATCATGTATAAGAGGTACAGTAATTGGAGATTGTTGCTGTTTTTGAAGATTTGATTATCTTATGTTGTTCTTAGAACTTGTACATTGTTAGACTTCGGATAGTTAGGAACTAAAATGAAATTCTTTTATTATAAAAGATTCTGTCACTAAAAACCTTGTGAACATTTTGGATGATCGACAATGAATATAGAGTATGTGTTCAATTTGATTTGTTTTATCATTTGAATCCAAGTCATTTTCAATTAAAAAAAATGGTTAACCAAAATGAGTCATCCAAAAGCGGGACTATATGGGTCAATGTGATGCAACATTATTTTTCTCCACAATCCTCCCAAGATAAATTAGTCAAGCAATCAAGCGTATCATTGTTATTAAGCTTGTTTTGTGAGGATTTATTTGTTTGATCATGATACAAAGAAAAATCGTTATCACAAATTATGCTCTAAACATGTTTATGCTCAGAACCCTCATTAATATAGACGTTGGTTCTCACGCTTGAGATACTACACGTTCAAGTTTTGACTTTCTCTCAATCTTCATCGGTTTCGCTCACCTCACTTCCACATGAAGACACTACCTCACAATCTCCTTGTCTTCTCTCTAAGCAATGAACAACCATAGTCTATTTTTCTCACAATCTCACAGTTGTCTTGTATTTTCGCAATCTTGGTTCCTCCCTCTCTCTTTGTTCATTGTTGTTGTCAACCATTTTTTTTGTTTGTCCAATGGCATGTTGTGGTATTTCAAATTTGTGGCAAGTTCAACCACGTTGCATATTTCACTATTGAGGCAGAAATGGGCAATAAAAATTACAAGATTACGAAGAATAAAAGTCTCATCTTTGTAAATTAGGGTAATTCCAAATCCTATATAATTAATTGTCCTAATCTATCGAAATGCAATTATGATTGTTTCATAGGTCGACTCATAACTATTTCTTTAATTGTAAAAACTTTGAAACATGAGAACGAGAAATCATACTCATTTTTCTTAAGCTAATGCTTGTGTGCTATTCAAAATAAGTTGCGGTATCTAGTTTCTCGTTATTCAGCATATAAATAGCGAAAATAATATATCGTTTGATCACCAGTAAACCGTTTATGTTCACACACTTTTATGTGCTAAAAAATAGTATGATTTCAATTGTGCAAGATTTTTGAAAATGACAAAAATAGAAAATAATTCAGATGTATTTTGATTTCCAAATGTTACTTGGGTATGTATAATAGGCTGAGACTTGAGAAACTAATCTTATTGGTGGTTTTATTGTTGCCACGGATAGCAATCTACGCGGCTCATTATAAAATAAATCTCAGCCGTTAAAGGCGTTATGGATAGACGGTACACAGTCATTCTCCCGAAAACAAGCGCTGTCCAAATTTTCAACAATATTTTGGAAGTTCCCGCCTCCATAATTCACCCAACTATAAGTAAAGCCTCAAATCTCAGAATTATTCATCACTCACCAAAACATATTCTATCTTTTTCTCGAGAAACAAACACTTCAAAGCATTTTTAATTTTCTTCAATGGCCAGAACCAAGCAAACCGCCAGAAAATCAACCGGAGGTAAGGCTCCGCGAAAGCAGCTGGCAACCAAAGCCGCCAGAAAGTCTGCTCCGGCAACCGGAGGAGTGAAGAAGCCACACAGATTCAGGCCCGGAACTGTGGCTCTCCGAGAGATCCGCAAGTATCAGAAGAGCACAGAGCTTCTGATCCGCAAGCTCCCCTTCCAGAGGCTGGTGCGTGAGATCGCTCAGGACTTCAAGACCGATCTCCGATTCCAGAGCAGTGCCGTCGCGGCTCTGCAAGAGGCTGCTGAGGCGTATTTGGTCGGACTCTTTGAGGATACAAATCTGTGCGCCATTCATGCCAAGAGAGTGACCATCATGCCCAAGGACATTCAGCTTGCTAGGAGAATTCGCGGCGAGAGAGCTTAGATTTGTTAAGCTCTGTCTCTCTGAATTGAATTTCTAGTGTAAATCTATGGAAAATGTAACCTTCTTTGCCAAATCAATGAATTTCCATTTATTCAATCTTTCTTTGGCTAATCGATTTAATTTTTGATTTATAATTGTTTTAAATTCTAATGTAGTGATAATCATCTTCAATTTCTTTAGGTTCGTCTCTCTCTAGATTAGGGAGTTATTCAGTGTCTTCGAATGTGCAGCAGCGTGGATTATTTTTAATTAAATAATTTACTAACGTTTAATTTGAGCCCTAACTCGGAAGCCCAGCCCAACGAAGCCCGGACCAATTTATACTCTTTAGCCCAATTTAACATCAATACACATCTCGATCTTCTATAATTCTGTGAAAATTCTAGAGGTTTTGATGTGAGGGTTTAACGGGAGTGTGCAAATTTATTGTTTTCTTTTCAAAATCGTCGTCGTCTCCTGAGGGAAGAGCAAGCGAGAGGGAGGAGAGAGAAAACTTTTGAAGAAAGCAGCTGGGGTTTTCTCTCTCTAATACGGCTCCTCCGAAGAAGGAACTAGGGTTTGTTTTGTTTGGGTTGGATTCTTCGAATCAGCACCAACCATGAACATCGTTCATGCGTAGGCTCAAGAGCATTGCTTCTGGCCGTTTCTCTGTATCTTCAGATACTGTGAGTTTTCTTTTCAGTTGATTTTTATTTTATTTCATGGTTTTTTTGGTTAATGGGTTTCGCTTTGTTTGATTGATTGAGGAGAAAATGAAAGAACTTTGAGGAGATGATTTCATTTTCTTGTGTATTAATTGGGTTGGATTTGTTTTGTGACACTAGCCTTTTCTTTTTCTTTTTCTTTGGTGATTTGTATTTGAAATCCAAGTGGGTTTTTGCTTATTTATTAGCTGATCGAAGTTAATTGGAGATGACATTCATTCCTAACTTCCAAAACGTTAATACATGCGTTTTGCAGATATGAATGCTTTGAAGTGTGCATCTTTGTTGAATTTATATTAGAAGGAAGAAGAGACTAGGGAGACATGTGGTTACGCCGTGCAATTTCCCCTTGGCATATAGAAGCCTCGAAACAGTCCTTGAAATCAGCATGGTTTATTTCGTCAATTTCTTCTTACTCAGACAATGCTTTCAAGAAAAAGCCTGTTCCTTTACAGGTAATATCCTGGGCACATCTTATAAGGACATTCGCACTCATGTCATGTACTTAGTTTTGTTTCTTGTAATTTGGGGATGATCTTTCAGGACAGATCAATGATTGACAGATGTAAGCTGTACGTAAAAGGGGGCTATGGTGGCAGCGGTTGTTCCAGCACCCGCCGCTCCCGAAGTGACCGCTATGGCAGACCTGATGGTTGGCTCTCTATTATATAACTGGCCTTTCGAGTATCTTTGCATAATGCTGATATTTTTTTATGTAAATATATTCATGTTAAACATCAATTTAACTCTATCCATGAAACTAATGCCAATTAGTCTTCTGATTCTTTGGAGCAATTAAGTTCTGTACAATTTGCTACACTAGATATCTTAACTCATGCTTTGGTCATTTCTTTGTCGAGTTATTCTAGGTGGGAATGGTGGAAGAGGTGGTAATGTTATTTTGGAGTGTTCCGCATCAGTTTGGGACCTTAGCAGTTTGAAACATCATGTGGTATGTAGTTCTTTCCTTATCTTTACTTACTAGCTGTTCAATCACTTTAAACATGTACATAAATCTTGCACTTTCAAATTCCACAATTTTATGTCGTTTGGCAGAATGGAAAACGAGGAGGACATGGAGCTTCAAAGAATATTGTTGGAAACCGAGGTGAAGATCAGGTTATAATCTATCTCTAAGTCGTCCTGTACTTGGCCATTTAATTAAACAAGGGACCACTGACTGGTTTTTTGCTTCTTTTTTTGTATGGTAGGTTATTCAAGTACCTCTTGGCACTGTAATTCACCTAGTCAAAGGTGAAGTTCCTTCTGTAGTTGAAACCCGCTCCGAAGAAGATTTGGATCCCTGGGAGATTCCTGGTACGCTTGATCTTGATGCATCACAACCTGATCAGCAAACAACCTCAAGCAACCCAATTATGAAGGATGTGAGAAAATTGGACAATGTTAGCGGCTTATCTTCCCATAGAAAAATTAATTTTGTGGCATCAACTAGAATGGAGCAAGTAAATCAAGCTTCGCTGACCGAGTCGTTTCCTCAAATTTCTTTCACTAAAGAATCTGGCCCAGAGAGTTCTGATATTTGTATGAAAAAGGGTGTGAGTGAGCGGGAAGATGTGGAAACAGATTCTGACACAACAAATGAAGAGAGTGAAGAACAAATACAATATGATGTTGCAGAACTAACGGAACAGGGTCAACGGTTACTCATTGCTCGGGGTGGGGAGGGAGGTCTTGGAAATGTAGCTACTTCAAGGAAGCCTATGTTTTCAAAGAATGGGGTCCATAGGAATATGGATGATGAAGAATCAGATGATGAGACATCCTCTCTCAAGGCCGGTAAGCCTGGTTCCGAGGCTGTTATTATTTTAGAACTCAAGAGCATTGCTGATGTGGGTTTTGTGGGGATGCCAAATGCCGGTAAAAGTACACTTCTTGGAGCTATATCGAAAGCTAAGCCCACTATAGGTGACTATGCTTTCACAACTCTTAGGCCGAATTTAGGAAATCTGAAATACGATGACTTATCAATCACAGTGGCCGATTTGCCTGGACTCATTAAGGGTGCACACGTGAACCGTGGACTTGGACACGCTTTCCTGCGCCACATAGAACGCACCAAGGTTCTGGCTTATGTTGTAGATTTGGCTGCTGCGTCGGATGGTAAAAAAGGAATACCACCATGGGAACAGCTGAGAGATTTAGTTTTAGAGCTGGAGTTCCACCAAGAAGGCTTATCAAACCGGCCATCCTTAGTAGTGGCAAACAAAATTGACGAGGATGGGGCTGAAGGAGTGTATGAAGAACTGAAAAGACGGGTTCAAGGAGTTCCTATCTATCCCGTTTGTGCAGTTTTGGAAGAGGGAGTGCCGGAGCTAAAAGACGGTTTAAGGACACTTGTTCATGGTGGCGAGTCCTTGGGGCTCAGTCTAGACAGAATCGTCCTTGATTAGATTCGTTGCATCACTTATTATACATCAGTTGAAAGGTTTTTATGCATATTTTGCTAAACTTGGAAGTTAGGTTCTGCAGAATAGTTTATGATCCTTTTCTAGCCCCTCTTGAAGCTCTTGCCTTTCCAAGATTCTGTAATGTAAAACCCATATTTTTGATTTGTTTTATTTAAGATTGTGCCATTTTGGAGGGCTGAGAATGCAATGTTGATTGTTTGGCCTGATAGGCACTTGCAATGTAATGAATAAATCGTGCAGGGGAAGTCTAAGATTATATATATTTTGCATTGAGGAGACTTTTTAAAATATTTATTAATAAATTCATACACCATTACTGTATTACATATACAACTCTTCTCGAGATGACATGAACTCGAGCTCTCATTTGTGACCGTTGAGCGCTATATTGCTCGACTATTGAGGCTTTACATGTACCGTGTCTGTCGAGACAACCCGAACACGATCTCAGCTGTGAAAGTTGAGCACTATATCGCTCGACCATTAAGGCTTAGTATATACCGCAACTCTCGTAAAAACTTGAACACGAAATCTCAGTTGTGAAAAATGTGTGTTATACTGCTCGACCATTGAGGTTTTGCATATACATCAACTCTGGAGGCGACTCAAACACGAGATCTCAGTTGTGAAAGATGAGCGTTATATATGGTGCTCGACCATTGAAATTTTGGTTGGGGAGGTTTTTTAAATTTGTATCAGCCAAGAAATAAGAATCATTTAAACCCCACAATTTGGATAAAAAGGACGCTATGATCCTTTTCAACATTATTCTGCAACTATTCTCTGGTTCTTTTTACTTAAAACTCAAATCAAAATCAAGAACAAGAACAAGAAACAAAACTATATATACTATATACAAAAGAAAAGAAAATGTCAACCAAATCGAATAGAAAATGTCATTGTGTAATTAATGGTGTATAATTTGTGTTATTGAAAAATTAATGATTTCTTGAAAATATTATATTTAAGAAGATATTTTTCGTTTGAAAATGTATACTACTTATTGGATAATATTTTATATACTATTGACTTTTAATAAAATTATGATTTCCTAAGAGCCAAATGTAGGTAATAATAATATAAGACATTGCATTTAAATATGTAATTATACTACAATATTATTGTCATTGTTCTCTGCTTCAATTTAATCAAATAGTTTTCTAAGTTTTCTATAAACTTTGTCTCTTTGCAAAAGAGGCATGATTCGTGCCTCTGGTTTGAAGTGCAGTTGGCTCAAATAATAATCCATTATATATTTAGTTTATTATTTGCTTCATTTCTGGTTGACGTCGGTAATAAAATGTTGTAAATACAACGATGGAAGTCAAATTTTATTGATAAGATTGGTTTTTA
Organism: Pelargonium nanum; assembly: GCA_036897485.1. NCBI lineage: Eukaryota > Viridiplantae > Streptophyta > Magnoliopsida > Geraniales > Geraniaceae > Pelargonium > Pelargonium nanum. The sequence goes on along the minus strand of JAYMTF010003129.1, from coordinate 7,402 downwards.
ATAGTAGAAGTCTAATCTATTATGTGTAGTTCAATATTGAAATTTAAAAAGATATATGATAATGTTTTGATTCTGATCTTGACTTGAAGGTAATCCGTTTATGTTGTCTTTCTCTGTGGTTTTTGATCCGCTTGTAATGGATATCCATGTAGCGGTCTACGTGTGAATTTTTTTTACTTACATACGAGGAAGAGTGCCGATTTAGAAAGTGCTGAAATGGTCTTGGCTTGCAGAATAACCGACTCAAAAAGTGTTGAACTGACCTTCTCTTAAAGATGTACCGTATATGTTGCTTTCCTCTGTAATTATTGAGTTGCTGACAAATAGACATGTCTGTATCGACTCACATATAAGAGAAAAATACTTATTCATAACGAGAAATGTAAATTTAGAAAGTGCTGAAGTGGGTAACAAGATGCCCACCTCGGATTGAAATATAAGAATCTTTGAAAATGCAGTCCAACATTTCTGAAGAAAAATGCATATAAATCTAAAAGATTCTTGTAATTTCAGTATCAACAATTATACGTTTTTGTCCTTGTTCCTTGTTCCTTGTTCTTGGTTCTGCTCATAAAATCACTTTCCTAGGACCCACAAAATTTTGATTAGATTGGGCCAATGTCTTAGAATAATTAGATTTTGTCCATTGATAATGACTTTGTAATATTATTGTGTACTGATCACTTTCTTTGCTCATAGGTATTCACTCCCATTCACATAAATCTGAACTTTTATTACATCTTAGAAATATATTGTTACTATGTTCACTTTATTTAGTAACTCACAAATTTTACATTAATAGTTTCTAAAAAGAGAAAATGCAAATGACTTATACAAATCTATTACTTATAAAAGCATGTGAAGATTGAAACTGTTTTACAAAGTATATGAATGTCTAAATTTCTCTAAACACGTTTTATCAACTAAACTTCTGTATTTTGGTTGAGAGAACTAAAAGGTCAAGATAGATACATAAATAAACAATCTCATTAGTGTTTAGATACAAACAAACAATTCGATTGTTATTTTCAACCGATGTTGATACGATCAATTGATTAAATAGTTTTAATTTATCATAGGCCAATTAGTTTTTATTTACTTATTGATAGATAGACCAATTAGTTGAATCAACTGACAAGTGACCATCAAGAGCCAGGATGTAGCCACGTGGACGGTGGATATGCATCAAATATCTCCTCCTCTACACTATAAATAACAGTCAATCTCACCACCAACCACCTCATCCAAGAACTCAAAAGCTTTCCAAGAAAACCAATTCTCTCCGATTTCAAATCTTTCTCATCATCAAGAAAATGTCTAACTGCGGAGGAAACTGTGGATGCGGCTCTAGCTGCAGCTGCGGCAGTAGCTGCAACGGGTACAATAATTATTTACCATTCAATTTTGTTTAAATATGTTCTAAACTCGATTGTTACGCTTTGCTTATTAATTTTTTTTTTTAATTTGCAGATGCAGTATGTACCCTGGTCTCGCCGAGAACACCACCACCACCACCCAGACCCTCATCTCCGGTGTCGCTCCGGCCAAATCGTACGGACCCCAACAAATGAATTAATTGAGTATAATTAATATGAATATAATTATATAAAAATATATATAATTTCGATTGGATCATGCATTGCAGGAGCTATGAGATGAGCAATGGATCAGAGAACGATGGGTGCAGCTGCGGATCGAGCTGCGGCTGCGACCCATGCACCTGCAAATAAGCAACTGAAAAAAGGCCCTACAAAAGCAGACAATACGTACCTTTTTATAAATAAGTTTGGAGTTTGTTAATAATTTTAAGACAACCTAGGAGGAGACAGAGGTGCTCTGTTTTCGTGGTTACTTAAAAATGGTGTTCTTGTTAAGGTTGCTGTGTCTGTATCGGCACTGCTTTGTTTTGGGTCAAAATTACAGAGTTCTGGGTCTCTGTAGTAATTAAGTTGTGTTTTACAGTGTGCGAGGAGAGATTGAAATGTATGGGTTGAAAAAAAAAAAAAACATTAATGTCATTTTATTTTCTCCTTTAGTTTCGATTGTTATTTACACATTTTCTGCAGCTTTTTCGTAAATGGTAAATGAAAGAACACGAGTCCATCCAAAATGGACGGTGAAGTGAAGACAAACGTATTGGACTTATTTATGTAATTAATTTTATAATATGTTGCAATCAAACATGAACCACACGTTTCTCGCCAATTAATTTCACTATCCAACAAGAAAATTGGAAGGAAATTTGGTATATCAGACCGGATGTGGTTCAAAAATACAAATTTTTTTGTTTGAATTGTTGGGAAAGTTTTTTTTTTTTTTTTTTTAAATTGAGCTACACAATATGGGGTAGCTCTCCCCTTTTAACTCAAACCCCACCCGATGCAATGAGATTTGAACCTACGACCTCCTACGTGGAGATGTGTGTCTCGACCATTGCGCCACCCCCTAGGGGGCTGTTGGGCAAGTTTGAAAATGTACTTAATAACTCGAAGAATATCATTTAATGTACAAGTAATCCTGTTGAAACATAATATGTTGATTGAGCTAAATGATGAGTTAGTGAATGATTATAGTTTAGTTTTTTAATTTTGCTTTGATGATTTTATTTTCAAACAATATTTTTAGAATTGGACCGAGGTCAAATGGTCTAGTGGCCGAGCCGGCCAACAATTCAGTCATAATGATCACGACATCTTTTTAAAATTTCATTCCGACTGTAAGAGTGAAACGATCCAATAAATTTAAAATTTAAATAGGCTCTTGTTTCATCAATCCATCCAGCCCATTTAAAATTTAAGCCCTAGCTTAAACAAAATGGGCTTAATATGAGCCCATTTCTGTTGGGCTATGCTTTTGTGGGCCGAAGAGATGGGAATTTAGAAGCTCTACCAGAAACAAGCCACTTTCGGTTTCGCAAACTGAGCTGCGAATGCGATGCAAGCACTGTCCCTTCTGTGGCGACGCAACTTCTTTGGGGCAAAACATCGAACACTTGATGTCCTCTCTCTGCGTCCCAATCCAATCCCTTCCGTTTTCAGTTTTCTCTCCACCCAAACAGGTGAAGATTTTCCCGAGAAAACCTTGGATTCCGATCGAGATGAAACCGAGTGCTTAGCTCGTAGAATTATGAAGCTCCCGCAAGTAGAGCCGGTTGGGGTTGCCTTCCGGAGCTGGATGGGCGATGGCTTACCCGTTCACAGAGATGACATATGTCACGCCGTTAACCGCATGCGGAGGCTTAAGATGGGAAAACGCGCCCTCGAGGTGTTTCTCTTTGCTCTCTCAATTAGTTTCAGTTGGAATTTAACTGTTGAGTTTGCTATTCTTTTAGTCTTTTTGGGTACACATTATTGGGTTGGAGCATATGATTTAACTAGTGTTTGGTTGCTGGGAAAACTGAAGAAAAGTGAAGAAAAGGAAAAATGTAGCTGGAGGGATTTTAATTGGTGATGGTTTGTGTTCCCAAATGGTTGCTAATTACCCTAAAAGTGAGCAAATTGTTGCATAGACACAGATACCTGATACAAGACACGACACAGTAGTGCATATAACTATATAAGTTACGTCAATTCATGATCGAAAATGTGTTTTAAATGGTCGAATTTGTTCAATTGATTCGTTTTTAGGAAGAAAAAAATGGGGGATATGTAAAGTTTCTGAGACATGCCCTCTGAAAAACATTATTAAAAAATTGGGGGACACACATCCAAAGAGTGTCCAAGTGTCCGGTACATATTGGACACGGGTATGTTGAGAATACGAGAGTGTCCGTGCATCATAGGATGTCAGGTGTTTACAGTTGTTTTTAATTAGGATATGAAACTTAAATTTCCTTTCTTTTGCTCATTGGGCCATACAGAACTCTGATGTAATTAGGAAAGGTAGCATCTTATGCACTTGTCGTGGTATTTTTGCTTCACATTTCAGATTAAATTAAGCTAGCGTTTGGATTAGAATGTTTTTCAAGAATTGAAATAGGAATGCGGTTTCAATATATCATGTTTGTATTAATGCTTTTTCATCATGAAAATGGATTTAAAATGAGAATCTAGTTCTGGTTCGTTTTTTTATATAATCCAAACGCTACCGAAATGATAACAATATGCAATAAGTATTGTGTGTGCACTTCTGAAATCGAGTTATTCATTTAATTTGACAGGTGATGGAATGGGTGATTAGAGAAAGGCCGTACAGGCTGAGGGACCAAGATTACGCTTACCTATTGGAATTTACAACTAAGTTTCATGGGATATTGCAAGCTGAGAAACTCTTGTCCTGCATCCCACCAGAGTTCCAGAACGAATTGTTGTACAATAGTCTCGTGATTGCGTGCTTGGATAAGGGTTCCATAATACCTGCACTTGAATACATGAAAAAGATGAGGGAACTAGGCCTTGCCATCTCTTACTTAGTTTTCAACCGCCTCATAATCCTTCAGTCCTCGCCTAGCCGTAGGAAACTCATCCCAAAAATTCGTGCTCAAATGAGAGCTGACAAGGTGGTTCCACATGTCTCCACCTACAACATTCTCATGAAGATAGAAGCTAACGAACATTCTATTGAAGGTCAGGGGAAAGTTTATAGTGAAATGAAGAGAGCAAATGTCGAGCCAGATGAGATATCTTATTGCATATTAGCTACTGCACATGTGGTGGCAAAGTTGTACACTGTTGCAGAAGCCTACGTAGAAGCTGTGGAGAAGTCTATGTCTGGGAACAACTGGTCAACACTGGAGGTCTTGATTATGTTGTATGGGTATTTGGGGAAGGGGAGCAATGTTGAGAGAATCTGGGGTATGATTCGGGAACTCCCCCACATTAACACTAAAAAATACATTCTGGCTATTGAAGCATTTGGAAGACTTGATCAACTGAATCGGGCTGAAGAGCTTTGGTTGGAAATGAAGTCCGTAAAAGATTTGAAAGCAACTGCGCAGTTCAACTCTATGATATCCGTATACTGCAGACATGGATTGATTAAGAAGGCATTAAAGCTTTTCAGGGAAATGGAGGAAAATGGGTGTAAACCGAATGCCATAACGTATCGTCATCTTGCTCTGGGTTGCTTGAAAGCAGGATTAGTAGAGGAAACCTTGAATACTCTTGAACGAGGAGCAGATGTGAAAACGAGCACAATGATTAGAAGATCAACCCCTTGGTTGGAGACTACTCTTTCAATAATTGATGGTTTTGCAGAAAAGGGTGATGTGAAGAATGCTGAGAGATTGTTTGTAGAACTCCAACAAGGTAAATATACAAGGTATACTTTTGTGTACAATACTTTGATTAAGGCTTATGTGAAAGCTAAGATTTATGATCCAAATCTTCTGTCGAGGATGATTCTAGCAGGGGCTAGGCCAGATACCGAGACCTATAGCCTGATAAAACTTGCTGAGCAGTTTCAGTCCTGACTTCCTCTGTTATGAATAATGAGTTAGTTTAATCACGATCATTTAAATTGGAAGAGTTATGAAGAAATTTTGGCTGATCATACCTAATGTGAAGTTTAAGTTCAGATTTTCTTTTTCTTTTTCCCTTCAAGTTGTTTGTAGTCTTCTTTTGCTGTGTTCTGCTGATATTGGAGTTAATTTTGAGTCTACTTGGAAATGAAATCTGTGGACATTCAACATTGAATGTGCCAAGTTTTGGTAATAGAACATGTAATCACAAGTTTAACAAAATAGCATTGACAGTATGTTTAACAAAATGCCATCTTATTATATAATCATGAAAAGCACATAATGCGCATTCCTAATAACAACATCTAGTAGATCATATCTACAGCCCAGAACAAACCATAGGCTGCAAAAACAGGCCGGCAAAATCTCTCACCTCTTCCTCGCATTGTCAAAGAACAACGATATGAAGAAAAAAGAAAAGGTTGTTTAGGCAAGATAGTTAAGGAACTGTGCAGCAGTTGCAATGGCACCTCCTGTGATGGCACTGACCACAATCTTGTCTTTGCTATCTTTGCCTACTGCAGATGTCAAAGCCCCTGTCAATGCACCCCCAAGCATTGCATTCTTCTGCAACATATCAACAGAAAAGGATAAGATAACAAAATTGTCAATGTTCGAGTCAAACTTGGAACAAATCACATAAATGTTTAGTTCTAGATATATTCCGGCAATAGTATTTGCATCATGTCATAACGGAGCCAGAAGGATAAGACAGAGGATGGGAAACAGAAGTATAAGCGTATCAACACGTTCTTGTAAGCTGTAAAGCAGCAGCAGGCAAAGACAGAAAGTTATGTCCAGATAGCGATAAAAATATCGTATCAAGGGTGTAGAGAATTTAGATTTTCTTAGTATAGGGGAAGGTTTCTACACTGGCAACTAGAAAACATACCCAGTCCTTGGTTCCACGAACCCTCTCCACTGCGTACTCCATCCCCACGTACACTCCAGCTATAGTTCCTGTTATAAACAATACACAACACTCTTACTATGGTTCCGCGTTTTAGAAACAATAGAAACCATAACCAGTGAGCTTGCATCATCTCATCGCAGACGGATAAACAAGTTACATATCAAAAGTTAGTAACTAAGTTGTTCATACCCCAACATGCTCCTTCTTTACACATCTTCTTCAGCTGCAAAGAACAGTACTTTTCAGTAGTCATATATAATAAAAAGAATGACGTCAAATTGTAATCATGTATTCATATTATGCTACTTGCTACAATTCGAACATTATGAACATACAAGCACCATGACTCCTCTCTTAAGTAACTAGCATTATAAGGCTATCCAACAAATGTTTTTTACCAAAATGAGGCGGAAAAGGCCTTTGTCCATTGCCCAAAACAAGAATAACACCCATTATGTTTGAAGACTAAACAGATAGGACTAAAATTAGGAAGAGATTAATCTCAAAATACTATTTTCAAGTACACAATAATTAGAAATTGAAAATAACCAACATGTTCTAGTTTTATAGTAATTCACTTGAAAGTAGTTCAACCTAACGGCCCTTTGGACCCATCATAATTTGGCTAGCGTACACACGTTGAGAAACAGTAACGTGACCTCAAAAATTAAACAGAAGCAGCAGCAACAAGAGAAGACAGATCAATAATCCAACATTTGTGATGAAAAAATGTGGATGATTCTAACTAAGTGATATGTAAATGAATTGCAGAGTCACAAATACTCACAGAATGCTCCATGCTCTATATTGTGCCAACAATGAACAAATGTGGATGATTCTAGTAACGTGACATTAAATGGAATGCAGATCCGACAAATACTGACAGAATGCTTCATGCTCCATATTGTGCCATTAATGAACAAATGTGGATGATTCTAGTTATGTGACCAGTGACATGTAAATGAAATGCAGACTCAGACAAATACTCACAGATTGCTCCACATTGTGCTGTGAAACATTCCCTACAAAAA
>JAYMTF010003128.1:0-16063 GCA_036897485.1 Pelargonium nanum | reverse complement strand
CTTCCCTACCATTTTCCCTATATGCTATTAAATCTTAAACCTAAAATTGCTCCATCTCACAAAAATGGTGAAAATTTTGGTAGATGCAAGCCTTTAACTGCATGTAGGGACCATAACAAAGCCAACAGAAAAAGATGGAAGCCTAATTCATAGGGACCAGCAAATCATATTGTCTCCAACTCAATGTTACCAAGCTAGATTAGAGATGGCGAGTAGGTCGTTGGCTCATTTACCAGCTCTACTGCATTTATTTAGTCATATTGAATTTTAGATGCCCACATGTTTGAATCCAAATTATCAGCATTTCCTCCATCAGATCCAATTTAATCCAAAAATTGATTGGATTGGATTAGATCGATAGTCATATGGAATTTCATATGCCCACAGGTTCGAATCCAAATTATCAGTATTTCATCAATCAGTATAAAGAATAAGAATACATTACATAGCTTAACTAACTAGAGTCCTAAAATAGGAAGTAATATCAATACATATCAGTGCCCATAATTACAAAATATTTACCATAACTATGAGAATAGGCCGAATAGTCTAATCCCAACACCAACAAATTGAATGGATAACAGATCTCATAAAAGCCACTCTAGCCTACCATATATAAATGCTAATAAATTAGTATATAGTAACAATAAACTAGAATACTGTTATTTTACTATGAGAGGAAATAAAGTTTACTTCAGATGCTATGAGACATCATTCAAAGACAATAAAACCAATTAAATGTGCAATGCTCTTCAAGCCACCAGAGAGAGAAATATGATTTACAGTACAGTGGCAATGAGCCTAAATTTCATTTCCTATGAGAATCAACAGAGACAACATATTAACACATGCATTATCTCAAGAAGAAACAAAACGATACGTGGATAAAGTGGTACCTAAACCATTCAGAGAAACGCTTCCTCTAACACATTTGATCCTATTCCCGATCTCAGCGGAAGTCTATCTTGCAGCATTCCAATCTGATTTGAAATGGAACTCAATGAAAAGCTAAGCATCTAGATTCTAATCGTTTTCATCTGATCAGGCCCACGTGAAACCCGTCATGGGATAGTTACTATAAGCTTTGCTGGGAGCAAATTCTGGGATAACTTTCTCCTCGCGTTCTCTTCCAATCCTGCAGATGTAGTTTAGACCCACGAGAAGCTCTGTTATTGCGGCTTCTGTTTTTGCTTGATTTGCAAAGTAGAGGGTCTGCACCAGCAGAACATTCCCCCCACATATCATGTTCTGCTTCTCGAAGCTTCGCTCAGACTGCCATCTTAACATGTTATGAGCAAGTGGAGCCAACCATTCCAATATTCTCGCCAACGCGAGACTCCACTCAGCTGCAAGGCCAGCATCATAGACAGATGTTGCCAAAGATTTGGCATATGACTTTAACCTCTTCCTCAGGGCAAATCTTATAGCTTTGGGCAACATGTTGTACAGGTCATCTCTTATATCATCACCGATCAAATGAGGTGATGAAGTTAGCTTCTCGATCAATACAATGACATTTGCATAGTGTGGAGCTAAAGCAGCGCCTCCAAGAGTGGACGGAGGGGCAGTCAACAAGCTGCACTTAGAACTGAAAAGGGATAGTTTCAAGTAAAATGGATCACTGAAGGAAAAAGAGCCTGTATGTGCGATTTCTGTTTTCTTGATGTTTTTCGTGCTAACACCATTGAACCTCATGGAGCCACCAAACGCTGGCTTGCAGCTCTGCAGAATAGGAGAATCACTACCACCAATCATACATCCTTTAAAAGGTCCAGCTTGAGCTAACCGTTTGGATTTTGAATGCTTGTGATTTCCAAGTAACGCGGATGGCTGATGAGCTTGCCACTGCTTGTTGCTCATCTTACTTTTGTCAGCACTCTGTCGGGACTTTGAACTTGACTTCCCAAGAGAGCCTGAGAATCCACGGAGGTTGTTATCTGAAGGATGAACAGAAGATTGCATAAGAGCAGAAAAAGAAAGACTGCGCGAAAGAACATCACTTTTCATATCTTCCTGATCATTGTCCATTTCTAAAGATGATATTGGATCGGTGTGAAAGACACATTTGATCCTCTCAATAATAGTAAAAAGAGATCTTGCCAGAAGCCGGACAGCGTAATCATAAGTTCTACACCACGGAGACATCTCCCGCAGATTTCTCACCTCTTGACGCTGCCACTCTACTTTCTGCCGAAACTCCAGCACCTTCACCCGATCTAAATTAGGATTGGCCTGCATCCTCCTCAGAGTTTGTTCAAGCTCCGCGAGCACTTCCAGTTCCTGAGACAATTGTGTAGTAGCAGCCACGAATCTGTTCATTTTCTTCACTTTCCTCTCCATCTTCTTCCATCTATAGGCCCACCCAATCCACTGCATACCATTCTGAATAGGATCATTGAAAAACTGTTCAAGACGGTGATACTTGAGGTCTGCACACTTCTTGCCGAGCCTAGCCACAGATCTCGCCACACATCCAAAGTTCTCAATTATCTCATTGAGTGCAAGCTCAATAAGATAATCATCATCTTCAGATACGAGCTTTTTAATCCCTTCCGAGTTCACAATATCTTCCCTCAATCTATCAACCTCTCTGTCACCCAAGCACTGCCATAAACTAACGACTCTATACATCAACCCCGCAACTTCAAATGCCAAAACATCAATTACTGCCTTTTCAGGCTCCGGTGTATTCTTCCGTGAAGTCCACCGAAGGCTACTGAACCACGACTCAGCTACTGCCTCACTCCCCATCAAAACTGTCTAAACTTTAAACTACGAACAGCACCTTAGCAGAAAAATCTCAATACATAACCCAATTCCTGCTCAGGCCTGAAATTATAAAATAAAAATTGGACATAAATATCAAATACTATATTCACAAAAAAAGAAGAGCAAATCATGAATACTGAGCACCAAATAATTCCACATTTTCAAGGTCAACTATAGAGAATGACCCATAAACTGACAAGAGAATATATCAGGAAAAAAAATAATGTTTCTAAATTTCTAATAATAATAAAATAAGGAGATAACATACACAAGTAACAATAATTTAAACGTTGAATCGTCTCACCAGAAGAAAATATCAATTTAGCTGAATTTTATGACCAATTCTTCGAATCCTGATCCCAAATTTCAGTATGTTTAGGTATCCAAAAAATCCAAACGAATCTATAATTTTGATTTTAACTTTCTGTGCCACCTAATGCGTGAAATGAAGTTCATGTCTTCGCTTTCCTCTTTCTCAAGCCCTAATCTTAACTTTTCCCACACTTTCTCAGCAACCAAACAGAACATTACACTAAACCTCTATCACTTTCTCAAAATCACGAATATAACACAGTGAAGCAAAGTCCAGAACATACCGTCGATGAAACGCAAACAGCACTCCAATCCGAAGCTGCATTGAGCAATCTGAAAAGAAGAACAAGGAGAAGAAGAAGAAGAAGAAACGTGAAGCGAGCTCAGAGAATTATTGTGCGCACACTCAGCGTAAAGTAGCCCCGGCCGCAAAGTCTCAAAACGACAGGTCGGAAATCGGTCAAACCGAGGCGCAGAAAAGTAAAAATACCCGGTCTGAACCGGGCCGGGTTTCGCAGCTTTTGTTCTTGGCTTGTGAAGTGAGCTTTTATATATATAGACCCCACGAAGTGGATTGTTGTCGACAGGAATATACCAAAACGACCTCGTTGTTGTAACAATCTTAGAGTTGGCAAGGACGCTGTCGTTTTTTTGGTTCCACATGTTAAAATGACATTGGTAATGTCAATTACTAGTTAATATCGAATTTTGTTTGGCGGAGAATGTTCCATGATTTGATGATTTTGGTGTGCTGTTGTGGTTTTTGTGGCTAAGGAGGATTTGGAGTTGCGGATTTTTGCGGGCATATCCTTCTAATTTAATGCCAATTTAATCGGAAACTGTCCCTAGTGAATGTAAAAGGGCCAGTAGTTTACAGTGGAAATGCGGCTAGCGGAACGGGACGCAGGCACGCTGCTTTGTTGCGCATAAGAGGTTCGCGGCAAAACAACAAAACTAACTAATCATGTGTGGGATGGTTTCATGCTTGTAGTAAGTTTCTCGGTTTTGTCGAGAAGGATATGTTTCTATTTCAAAATGAGTTATTATGTTTTCTATTATTAAAAACTTATTAGTTAGTGTTGTGTTTTCTTTAGCTAAAGTAAAAACAATCGAAACTAAATTAGATTTATTTTTAGAAATTGATTAGTGAGCGTTACTTTACAGGTATCCTCGATCGCCATATTAGCAACAGTAGTCGAACCGAAATAAAAAATGATGGCATCTCTGATTGCTCATGCATCCTAATCAGGAAGAGAAGGCTAGTACACGAGTATTGTCGAGAGATATAAAAATATGGTTTTTATGTGGTTAGCGTGTACACAAGAGAGAGGCTAAGAACTTGTTCCATGTTTATGGGAATCTTAGAGCGATAGAGAAAATTCATTCTCTAGAGATGGTTTATTGTATCAAATGAATTGCAATAAAAGTGAAGTACAATCCAGACACGTAGACAAGTTGTCGCACTGCGTATATCTTTGTGTCTATGTTAATGAATATTTTATTGACTATTTTTGTTTTGTTCGTAAATTCACAATTGACGATCTTTAAAGAAAAATTTGTTGCATCTTGTGGAATACTCAACGTATGAGCCCTTATTTCCTAACAAATAGTACTAGAGCTTCTATTATGGTTTAAATCGAGTAGGAGTAGTGATTGAAGACATAAGAGAACATTTGACAACTTCAAAGAGTTGTGTTGTTTCATGATTTACCGGTATGTTAATTAATAATTCAACATGTTAGGTCTCGTCTAAACATTATCAAACATGTAAGAAATGTCCACCGGAGATACATCACATCCGTAAATTGGTGACATTCATTGATAGGATAATTTTTTTTTGTCATAATAAATGTCTAACGATAAAAATAATGGGTGATGCAATTTGTGATTGCAATTGTGTGTGACATGAGCTAAATGTGTATTTGACTATATAAGCAAAATACAAACGTTTACACATTTGCATATAAATGGTCATAGCTTATATATATAGTTTACTAAATATTAGATTTGGAAGATACTCTTGTATTTTAAAATTAAAAGGAAAAAGTCAGTCACCTACAACATTTGCTTTGTAGTCAGATATGTCGGTAATTAAACAATTATGTATCGTTGCAAACAATATATTTGTTTAATAATTTTAGCTTTTATTTTTATTTATTTACATAAATATGTGACATTCAATAATCAATGTCCATTTCTCAAATAATAAAAGCTAAAATTGACATGATTTGAAATTATGATAGGTGGACGGTCTCGGTCGAGCCTTCCTTTTCACTTTATTTACAATTAAAAAAATACATTCTGTGACCCATTGAACTTTTGTATTTCTTTTAAATATTATTTTGTTAGGTGATCAAATTCTATAAAGAGTATATTTTACAAAGAATTGGAGGGAAAGTTTTGTAATTAACAAAGAAAACGTATTTAGCAGTCTCTATCCTAAGAATTTAAAAATAATGACGTAACTTTAAAACTGTCGTTTTTTCAAAATATCTAATATGATTTGGATTGGGCTTGTCGTGGTTAGTCTAGTAAAATATTGGGCCCATCGAGGCCCAGGCCCACCAACGTATGCAACGGACAAATAGAGATCTCCATGAACTTCCGTTTCACTGACACGTCGGAGAAGATTCAATCACGCGGCAATCGCCATCTTCTTCTTCTTCTTCACTCTCTCTGGATTTGCCACTGCGCTCAATTAGGGTTTCGTGTATAGCATTTGTTGTTGTTTCCTTTATCACTACATTGATCGATCAATCATTTACTTGAATTCTCTTGCCTATATGTTAATTGAGTGCTTTTTATTAGATTCTATACTGCGATGCTGTGTGCGATTCCAGCATTTTCTATCATTTATCACGTTTTCTCGGAACCACACACGGCGTTAGGTGATTATTGCTTACGAGCTACTAGTTTTGATGAACGATATGAAATTTATTTGTGCAGCAACTAAATTAGTACCAATCTACGAGTTTTGAAATGGTTCAGAACTGTAAGCGACCAGTGATGGAGCTGATGGTGTGTACTAAAGGTAAAATGTTTGATAATGTGCAAGTCTGATAAATTATTGTTTGTAATTGTAGAGATGAAATTGTTTGTCATTGTTCAAATAGAGTACAATTGAACTAACTTGATTCTGTATAATCATATTCTGGTGCATTCAGCTTGACGTCATTGGATGCATCAATAAGTGCTTGGCGACAATAATGCATTGTGAAGTGCTGGTATGGTATATTATCTTTAATTGATTCTTAAATTGTGTTAAGATAGTATATCGTGGTTTTACTTGTAAGCTTTCAAACAAAAATTTCGTTAAATTCTATGAGTACAATGGAAGAAAGCTACCCAAATGACTGAATTCTTTTTCTGCTTACATGTGGCAGAATCTATGTTCTTTTCCTATAACTCTTGTTGAATTTCAGAATCAGGTTTTTGTTGTTTTTTTGTTCTTCTATTGTCTTTTTATTTATTTTTTTTGCTTTGTTTGATTTTATGTGGTTGTGACTCATGACGTTAAGCACCATGTGTTACTTAAGAATAGTCATCCCCTAATCGGCAATACTAACAAACTCTCCTTCTGATTTATGCCTGATCTTGTCTTTGTTCTTGTCATCTCTCTCTTTTCTTTTCTGATAAACTCTTTGTCTGTCATTTTGTTCTTGTCTTTTTTCCCCTTTTCTGAGCAACTCTTCGTTGTCGTCATTTCTGCATTCCTTATAGGAACGACAAGTGAAATATGGACCATTATACTAACATTCCCTGACTTATGAATTTGTCTGTTGTGAGTTTTGGAAGTTAATCTATGTATGTAGCCTGACCTCTGCTTTTTTTCAGGGTCACATAGGTAATTTCCTTGACCCGAACTAGCAATCTCAAAGTCGCAAGGCAACATTTTTACCATTGTTTCAAGGGTTACTCTCTTAACAAAGTAAAAGCAATGGAAGTAAATGTTGACTTTAAGGTATATGAATGGATCATACTCACATTAACTTACAAAGAAAATTACTGATAGATTATTGGATTTTTTGATCTGTACTTCAACAGTTCATGTGTTTGTACTTTCTCCATTTGTACTACTTGCACACAAGAAATTCTTTGAAGTATTATAGGCCAGTTGCTATTGTTTGACTGATTCATGCAACTTTACTTGTGACGAATGAAATATGATATTACAGAGAAGCATTTTAATGTACAATGCCAGTTTTACTTTACGCTGAAATTGGATGAAACTGCATGGTTTTTTGCTAAAACAACAAATAAAAATGACAAATTAGTTTCTAGTTGTATCTAGCCTGCAATTTTGTAAGTACTAGTACGTTCAATTTATCACAAAGATAATATCACATCTCCTAAAGGAATGTCTTAGGATTTTTTTCTTTTTTCTAATTCACTGATTTGAGACTACTTGAAACCTGAGAACGTCTCATTTGATAACTCCTGTTAATGGAAGTAAAAGATGTTGTGTTATAGATACTCTTTGCACACAGCAGCACCTTGCAAAATGTACATTTTGAAAAGAAATATATTCCCATTAAGTCTGTGCAAATAAGTAACAGAGTTACTTGAGGCTTCTAGTTCTTTTTGTTTACTTAGGCACGCGTGGGGCAAGGGAGTATATAATAAGCCAGTATTCTCTCTATTTCAAATGAAAACACTCCATAATTGGGTAACTAAGAGGCATCAACTTTCACTGACCACAACAGGGCTCTCAAATCAATGAACAAGTTTCTAAGCATTGTTTTCCAATGCAATGAACATTCATATTGGCAACATGACATTGAATTCTGTGTGTTCAAATATCTCTACTGCTTTCAGGTCATCATATTAATTTCGATATATTTGCATGTTCTCTCTATCTCAGTTATATCCTGAGCTGATATGTGGCATTATTTTCATTAGTTGCGCAATCAGTCATCAGGAGTCTGGTAATAGTAAAATAGTGGGCCATTTCTAGGCAAAGTAATTTCAGTAGTAGTTAAGATTAAGGTTCACTAAAAAGTTCTTAAGCACATGGTTTATTGTCATCCTTATTCAATTATGATGCTTCTCTAAATATATGTCTCTTCATATTTTACTAGAGAACCAATATTTCTAGAATTTGTAGCAAGATGACTATATATGAGATCTTAATATGATGACGTCAATATGAGCAGAAACCTTATTTTGTTGTTCTATAGGAAAGTGCGCTCCCATCTTTGCTTTCATGCATCGTTAAAATTAGAAAACTGGAATTAGTCATGAGAAGAAGTCAATTGTATTCTTCAATTATATATTTCAGTTGAATTGATAAGTGTAGTGGTAGATTTAAACTCTTAATCATTTGTTGTATTTATCTCTACACTGCCATTGCTTTCTAAGTACTTTTATGCTAAAATATAATACAAAATATAAATGACTAGGGTGTGCTGGAAACATTAGTCTCTTGCAATAAGACTAAGGAGACTCATATATTTCTTTTTCCTGACAGAAGAAGATCTCTGGAAATAACTTAATGGTTGTACTAATGACAAGAGAGATGATCTCCAGAATCCAGATGACCTCCTCAGTCGTCATGAATTAGGTATTGTATAACCCTTCATTAGGTTGAAGGTTATTACTTTCACCATATTTGGTTACTTGTTACAGTAAAATTGTTAAAATGATCAAAATAAAAATTTAGTTATGAAAAAAAAAGTAATGTACTTGATACTTTTATCTGTCTGTGGCCTTATGGATTGAATGGTAAAAATATTGTCATTCTAGATCAATGCACAGTGGTATGGCGTTTCTGTATTTTTTTCTTTCAGGGTAAGTTATGGTTATCCAGTTGGGTCAGCATTTCCCAACTCTGAGATAGCATAACCCTTTTCAAAAAGATTAGAGTAAATGCTTTGAAATACAATTTTATATATGAATACACACACACAACTGACACAAGTAAACCAGCTGGCTGGTTGTGTTCAAAAGATATGTAATTAATTTGTGAATAATCTTCTGCTCAAAAGAAACAAAACAAATAAATGAAGATTAATGAACAAGCCAGGAATGTGAGTATTAGTATATTAAACCCTCATGGAAAGAAGCTGAAAATGGTTGTGGCTCTATAGACTTCTTTTAATAATAAACCTGCAGCTTTATTTGAATTATTTACTTGCTTGCTCATTTATTTGGCTCTTGATAAAATCAAAACCATAGGATGGTCCCCCACAGCCCACCCCCTCTCTTTCAAGTCACAACAAACACTCTAGTCATATTGGTCTCCAAAATATGATGAATTATCTCCATTTTAATTTCTTACTGCTTTGTTGGGTCAAAACAAGGTGCTTAGAGTGAGTGTAATTGAAGCTATTCCTTTTATCAAGACATGTATTGGAAACCCAAATTTCTAGTTTTGTTTAATGTTAGTCACATTGATCTGTTTAGTTGAGGAAAATAATGATTAAATACTACTAGTAATCTTGAAACTCCTTAAACCCACATGCTCATCACTTGGGAATCTCCCTTTTTGGCATTGGCTTATCTTTATAAAAAAAATTATATTTTATGTAAGCCTGCTAGCAAAAAGATAAAAACAAAACCATAATTAAGAAATAGAAAAATGGTGGTGAATATAAATGATTGAATTTGACTACACTTCAGTTGAAAACATGCTTTTTTTTTTCCTTCTTTTTGTAGATTTGGCTTTGAGATAATGGATTTGTTTCTGTAATTAGATATTAAGAAGATTTATCAATAATTCTGAATCTTGTTATTTACCTATGGCTTTAGAAATAAGTTTTGAATGTTTTGCTTTGTAAATTCTATGCTCTCTCCTTCACCTACCATCAAATTGGTTGCTTTTCTACTAACGTCTATAATGGAATTGGAGTTATATTACTTGTCCAGCTTGACTTGAGTATAGGTTTGTTTGGTAAACCTATTAATAGAAGGAAGTTTAAGGGGAATTATGTAAAAACAAATTGGTTGGTAAAAATGTTTGAAATTGATGGTATATTTAAGAATTTACTAAACTGCTATTAAGTATATTAAATATAAAAAAAATATAATATTAAATTTTTTATATTTTATATGTCGGTTGACTCATATCATATCTAGGTCAACCAACACTTGGTTGGCCTAATCATCTTGACAGTCGACCTTTAAGAGTATACAAGTATAAGGGATAAAAGTGAGATGGATTGATTTTTTATCCGCGTGTATCAACAGTAAGTCAACCTAATAACTTGAACGGTTACCTTGTAGAGTATAAACATGAATGTATAAATCTAAAGTCTAACTCATATATAGTATGGATCAATCGTACAATGTTACTTTCTTGTTTACCATAACCGTGTATTGAGGTTATTTTAGTAATAAACTTGAGCAACATTAAAAGCAAAGAAGCATTAAGCTAATTTCAACGGCTCCTGTGGGAGCTGCGATAGCTTGGTTGCTCTTATGGCAAAACCTCTTAACTCGGTAGAGGAAGAACGTTTGGAAAGAGAAATAGCCAAACATCGGCGACTCCAAGTCTCCAAATGTCCGTACAATAGAGCTGCCCAGAGCCCACCCATATGGTAGACTGAGAACTCACATTCTTTATTGAATTCAAGATATTTCGTTATCTTTTCATCAAATCCAGAATGTCAGTGTCACAAATAACTGAGCTCTGTCATTATCATTTTCTATTATTTTGCAAAGAACAGTCATTTGACTAATCTTTCATGATTCTACATGTAGATCTCAACAACCTTTCATGGCAGCCTGATGGATCATGCAGCGCTTAGACGTACCAGTGATCATCAACATTCCAGTAAGTTAACAAGTAATATACTTGATAATGCAATGGTTGTGCATGGTCTAGGTGATTGTTCGTGTCGTGTTGAAAGTTTAATATTCGATATTGACATGAACGTAATATGACATTGTCACCACGACTATTTCGACTCGAATCTAACATGAATCCAGTTAAGTTAAATCAAAATTTACTTAAATTCGTGTAGTGTTGAAAGTCGGGACTAAAATTGTCAGCCAACGTCTAAGTAGTTTTTTGTAGTTGCTATTAGGGATAAACTTAAATCTACATAGTCCTTATCCATGACTGTAGTTGGGTGAATTGTTCTAAGCTATGTTTTATGCCATTTTCCAATCTGATAAAGAGACAATAGACATGACTTGGGAAAGAGCAAACACTGTACTTTTTCGTCTTATACTATTGTTTATACTCCACTGATACTAATTGGAATTTCTAATGTTGTATATTTACTTTTTGAACCTCATAGACATAGTATGTTTTCACGAGTTCGAGTGATACGAACTAACTAACTAATTATAGGGACATTTGTAGAGCAGTAATCAATATGCTGTTTGCACAAGTAAACCTTATTATAAGTTGTTTAAATTAATGCTTTTTTTTTCTCTGCGTGATAAAAGTTCCCTGTGGTCTGTCCGTCAATGGTCTTACCGACAGAATTTATATAATTATATGCTATCTTTCTTTCATATTTGCAGAGTTATTATTGGATTTTTCTAATATTCTTTTAATTACTCAGTATTTTTTATGAGGAAGGTACTGTGTACCAATTACCAAACTACCAGCAGACACAGACTTTGCATAAAGAGTACAACACAAGCATACTTTAGCGGAAGAGAGTTCAAGATCTATTTGTAACAAAATGATAATTTATATATATATATATATGTATATTTTGTTGTTGATGATAGAACCTATATATATGTGTCTCATATATTTCTACTCTTCCATATTTGGTAGGTGTGAAATAAGAAAATTAAAATTTGGACTACTAGCATTCAAAAAATATATAAAAAATTTGGACTACTAAGTCTATGGAATAATTTTGGTGAAAGTCATTGATTTCATTAGAAAGGGTAATTTGGGCATAAGATTAATGGTAAGACACAAGATACAGTAACAGGAGCAAAGAGAATGGAACCGAGACAAAAAGACAGTCCTTTTCCACCGTTAATGGAGGCAACTTCCATTCACTCCCAGTCCCACAACTTCAGTTACTAAAAAAAACCACCACAAACACAAAACCTTCCACTTCTGGCGCCATTTGCAGGCACTCTCTTTAGTTTAAACTGTCAAAGCTTCCCTCACATCCCCTCCAAATATATGGAAGACAAGGAGAGCACAGTGTCCGGCTCACCCGGCGGCTACTCGGCCACCGAGTCGCCGCCGGTCAGCGGCGGCGGGATGGTGCCACTGCCTCCGCCACAGCAGGTAAACATGAGCGTCGTGGAGAGGAGCTTTGGTGGCGCGGCGCCACCTACTCCGGCCGCGGATTGCGGGAGCGTTGATTTGTTGGGGAAAAAGAAGAGAGGGAGGCCTAGAAAGTACGATGCTGATGGGAACTTGAGGGTCACGTACTCAGCAGCAGCAGCGCCGCCACCTGGGTTTGCTCTGTCGCCTTCTTCTCCTCTTTCCGAGTACTCTAGCAAGAGAGGTCGGGGAAAGCATTCTGGCTCCGGCAACTGGCAGATTCTGGCTTCTTTGGGTTAGTTTTGTTTGGTTGCTGAGAAAATACTATATATATATACAAAAGTGAAAGTATAATCTTAGTCAAAGAGTTACAGACTGAAATCAGCCAAGTTCAAGAGATTTAAAACTCATTCATGTTCTAATTAATTTATGGACGCAAAGTGTTCGTCTGGATCTATTTCTGTATGTTTTGGCTAAGTATCAGCTAATAATTCTTTGACTGCGACTGTGACTACTTGTTGCTCTGTATATAAACTTATGTTTCTTCAGGAATTAGAAATTTGGTTCATCTGTTACCGATTGATTAGGGTCCTTTGGCTTTTTCATTTCAAAGGATTGTAAATGCCTTCAATCAATTTTTAGTTCAGTTGATTTTTTCTTTCTTTTCTCCACTTCTTTTATTCAGATGAGATATAATAGTTTTACAGTAGGAAAAAAGACAACAGGGCTTTAGTTTCGCAAGATCTGGCAACTCGTGTCGTGACACGACACGAAAGTAGAGAGTGGAGAACTCTAACACATTTGATAATTGTATTGTGTTCGTGTTGGGTCTCCAAAACACGCACACACGATTAATTAGTTGTATCGTGACACGCACACTTAAAGGTATAATTGTAAATTAATCCGAATAACATGTCGAACGTGTTGGGCAGTGTGGTGCCGAATGTGCTGGATAATGTCGTGTCAAACATGTTAGTTCTATCCTAAATATGTATTTGCTCCCATTCGTCTGTGTCACACCGTGTTGTGTCTGTACGGTTCATTTATAGTTACCGTGTTGGATCGTGTAGCACACAAACACGACACACACACACTAATTGCTGGATATACTGTTTCATAGCTACTTCTCATGAATTGGCCAAGGAAATATGTTATGAAATTAAGTGGATTTGTCTTCCATTCTGGGTTTTGATCTGTGCAGGTGAACTGTTTGCAAGTACGGCTGGAGGGGACTTTATGCCACATATGGTGACTGTTAATACTGGTGAGGTAATGTACATAGATTTGGTCATCACAAGACTCACTATATTTTTTTTTGTTGTTTAAAATGAACTTAGTAAGTTCAAAGAATATGTTTTTTCCTTCACACACTATATTCTTTGGATCATCACTCGCAGGATGTTGCAGAAAAAATCCTTTCATTTTCTCAAAAGGGTTTGCGAGGAGTTTGCGTTCTCTCTGCCAATGGCACCGTTTCTAATGTGTCAATTCGCCAACCTTGCTCTTATGGCGGTATCCTTACATATGAGGCATGATTTCTTACTTTTCCTGTGAAATATCATTCTCTTTTCATAATTAAATTGAGATATTATGATTTCTCTCGAACAATAGAGGTTCGATTTTCATAATTGAAAATTTGTGGGTTTTTATGCATGTCTATCCGTATTCTGTTTAGGGTCTCTCTAGCTGTCCTTTTAACGAGGGATGTGTAATAACCAAAATTTTGTATATCAGCACTTGAAAATATGGAGTGAACTGTCATTGTTATTGCTTGGTGTCTATACTTTCTAGAGTTGCATGTTTGTTGCTCTTCAGGAAGCTAACAAGCATTGCAAAGAATTGTGATGCATTGTTTATCACCATGATCGGGGTGATTTAAGATCAAATCTTGATTCTCCTCAGTTAGTGACTTAGTGTCATAATGACTCTTCTATAATAGAGAACAGGCGTTAAGTGTAGTTAAGTGTATACCGGTGCTTTGCATTGAATTCACCTCAGGTATGAGAGTAAGAGAGGAAATCGGGCTAGCAAGTATAATTCACGCGAGTAAAAATGTGTGATACCTTACATCCAAAGGGGTATTTGTTGATATATGAGGAATAGATTATATCTTGATTACCCGTCATGGGTCAATGGGCGAGTTTTATCCCTTGTAAAACCTTTAACATGACCATCTGAAGCCGATTACCTTGTTCTTCCAGCTAAACATCAGTCTATGCTACAGTAGAATGTAATTTTAGGTAAAACTTCCACGTCACCTCTTGCGTGGCCCAGTATGGATCTCTGTTTTCCCATAGGTGTTACAATGTGAAGAACTAGAGTACTAAATATTTATCTTCACAAAATGATTGATGTGTCAAGAAACATGGTCATGCCATGTTCCGCTTGTTACGCTTGTCTATCAAAAAAAAACATGGCCATGCTTTAGCTTACTCCTAAGAAATTATGAAGTATATATGGTTTCTCCACTAGTCGTTAGTGGTTACATACTTACATCTTGATTTGTCTAACTCTAGTTTTAAATTCTTGCAGGGTCGCTTTGAAATATTGTCTTTATCCGGGTCATTCACTGTCTTAGATACTGGTGGCATAAGGAGTAGAACCGGCGGATTGAGTGTCTCATTGGCTGGTCCAGATGGCCGTGTTGTAGGTGGAGGAATCGCTGGTGAACTAACAGCTGCAAGCCCTATCCAAGTAAATTATTAAACTTTTGTGTTTATAAGCACACTTCATTGAACACAACTTACCCTGGCTTTTGCTCGATTTTCCAGATTGTAGTAGGAAGCTTCATGCCAAATGGTTACAAGGTGCACAAAAGAAAGTACAATCGCGCTGAAAATGCAACAATGGCATCGGTAAGATCAAGTGGTCCAGATACAGCAACAGCTGCAAGACCAATCTCACAAGCAAAACCTGATGTTATTGAACCTATCTTGGCTCCTCCATTCCCATTACCCGAACAAAGCCATATCGAAACAGGTAACGGAAATCATGACAAACAAATGCCGAGTACCACATCTTGTGCAAGTGCTTGTTGGAATGGTTCCGAGTACAAATCAGATCAGAGGCCAACTCCATCTCCTGACATCAATATCTCTGTGCCCTTCCAGTAGATTTACAAGGTGTGCTCTTTGTTTTATCAGTAGAAACCAAACTGTTATTTTGGTTACTTACCTTTTTCAATATTCTAACCTTATGTTTGTATATTCATGTTATTTTATTTTCAGGCTCTCGTAGGCGAATAGAAGAGTTTTGCTAAAGAATTCACGTAACAGAAGGAGCTGATTTAATTTGCAGAGGTACTTTTAACTGTTAGTTTCATTTTAAGGTAATGCTTCAACAATCTCAGTCTGAGATTGTTGGTAAATTGTAGTCTCATTTAGTTCATATGATCAATGTAGGATTAGTTTTAACTAGAAAAGTTGGTCACTCTTTCATGTTTTAATCAAAAAATTCTTTATGGGCTTCAATTTTGCTGTTATTGAACTCGTACTTAATATTTTTTTCAATCGACCTCAATTGAAATCTCATACGTCGTATAAGGAAGAAATTGTTGGTATACTTTTGACGCATAAATGGTTGATTTACTTGTGAATTTTTATGCATCATAACAGTCTTGTAACTAAAAACACACTTTGTATTTGTCAAAATTAGAACAAAATTAGCATACACTTTATCAATATTGGACTATCCGAATAGATGATTTGATGTGCATAATTAAAGTCCTTATAATTAGATTTTGGTAAAAGACCCAATTTGGTCCCCGAACTTTGATGTTTTGACCCAATTTGGTCCCTAAAC
>JAYMTF010003127.1:0-16064 GCA_036897485.1 Pelargonium nanum | reverse complement strand
CCGTGGCCCTGATGGCCCTGATACTGCTGACCTTGGCCCCGATGGCCCTGATTGCTCTGAGGGTGGGATGACTGTACCAGATCAAACCCAGGCGGCCTGTTCTGCCTACTGTACATACTCTGCTGATGCTGCTGATGCGAGCTACTTGTACCCTATACTACTTGGTTGCCATACTTGAGATTGAGGTGATCTCTCCACCCCTCTTTGTAAGTGTCAGAATAGGGATAATAGTTGCGCCCCCTATTACCCAAGTATGCTACCGAGCTAATATTCTGTGGATAATCTTCATAATCGTGCCCAGCCCCGCATAAGACACACTCAACATTACCAGAACTCTGCATTGCTTGTACCCCTAAACGAGTCATCCCCTGAATACAATTAATTTGTCAGGTTTGCCAAATCATAAATTAACACTGAAGATTGGTGTACCTGTGTTGTTGCTCCGTAATATCGATTAGACTTCTAGCTTGCACAATGATACTTGGTTCGTATTAACTCAACTGGGGAAACACATGACTGAATATGAAATAATTACGGGTTGTAATATTGGACACAAAGTTTTCATTCCACGACTTGCTTTGACTCCATCATATATCATATTGTCATTTAAATTTCAAATAAGACAGTACCCTCTAGTTGCTTGTTTCGCTATGAGTATCAGTAGTATAGAGTAGTCAAAAATTAAAAAAAAAAGTTCGGGACATTACATCGCAAATTTGTAACTATCCCTAAAATGAAAAATATTACCTAATTTTGCAAGTCCGGTGATGCCCATTTCGTCTTTATAGTTGGTGTTGCAGGATTGATTAGAATTGGTCCGTCGTGTAGTCGCCGCTGTCTGAGTTAGAGATGGGCTTAATTTCCATCTTTTCCGTCTCTCTACTTGCTCTGAGTCTGCTTCTGACTCAGTCCGAGTCAGCTCCTCATCAAGCCTTCCGCCGAGATCCGGGCCATCCCCAGTGGCACCACAACGCCTTTCACGATGTCCGCGACTCCGTCCGATCCGACGTTCGACGCATGCTTCACTCTCGCGCCGAGGTCTCCTCTTCTTTCCAATTTCTCTAACCTACGATTTTGCGATCCTTTAGCGATTTTGTGATTTTTGGTTCTGTTTTCATTTTCCGTGAAAAATCAAGGAATTGGTTCCTGAAACTGTTTGTTGAATGCGTGTGTGAGTGTTGTGCAGGTTCCGTTCCAAGTGCCGCTCGAAGTTAACGTGGTTCTGGTTGGTTTCAATGGTGACGGAGGCTATAGGTTCACCTTAGATTCGCATAAACTGGAGGAGTTCTTGAGAGTTGGTTTCCCATCTCACAGGCCTTCCTGTTTCGAGACCGGGGAACCTCTTGATATCGAACATCGCGTCATCTATAATGCATTTCCGGTAAGTGTTGCATACCCTACTGTATATTTAGTTTATGTTTCTTCATATCATATCTAGTTTTTTGTATTGTTTAAATTTCCCAGTAGTTTTGTGAATAATTCACAAGTTTGGTTAAGTTTCATTTGCTACGAAAGAAACTCATTCATACCCTAGAAAGAAAGGATTTGTGAATAAGCTCGAGTATCATTTGCGTTATCATTAACCTGTAACATTAAGTCCTAACATTAGGCTAACACCATAATCGAGTGGAAACAAAGTGACAACATACTCTTCCAACTAGCATATCTAACTTTTAATTTCAGCTCATAATAATTACCTCCCCCTACAACATATCCTCGAGGACGAGGATCAAAATTAGGAAACATTGCCTGCATATCACACGAAGTAAGTCTCCCATGATGCATCCTCTGGAAAGCAATTAGCCCACTGCACCAAGACCTGAGTTACAATATATCCATTTTTGTCTATCATCCTACTTTCCAAAAAATTTACGGGTACCTTCAGTAAGTTACCATCTCCATCCATTGAGGGTGGCACAAAGCAGTCTTTGATTGAATCATGACATTGTTTCAACTGTGATACATGAAATGTATAATGGATTTTGGTACCAGGTGGTAAGACTAGTTGTTATGCAACACTTTCTCTTTTCTTCTCAATTTTGAATGGACCATAGTATCTAGGGGCTAGCTTTTGATTGATCCTTTTAGCCACAAAGGACTGCCTGTAAGGCTGCAATTTAAGCCATACTCAACTTCTCACATCAAACTGCCTCTTACTCATCTTGTCAACTGCATTTTCATCATATTTTGGGCCATGCCATATGATATTTTGGCATTTTTGGCTCATTCCCTTGTCGACAAGCTTCTGTCCACTGCAGCTACCTTTGAGTCTCCAGAAAAGTAAGGTATGTGCTCAGGAGGAGGCTGACCATAAACTACCTCATAGAGAGTGGAATGAGTAGTACTGCGGTAGGTAGTATTGTACCACCATTCTACTAGAGGTAACCATATATTCCACATTCCAGGATGCTTACTAGTCATGCACCTCAAATAAGTTTCCAGGACTACCTTAGTTAGCCCATCTGATTGAGGGGGGTAAGCTATGGATAAGTGCAACTGAATTCCCTAAGACACACATAGCTCCCCCCAAAACCCACATGTACTCTCTCTATCAAAAATCAAACACTTAAGCATTCCATAGTCCATACAACTTGAATACATTATTGAGGTAGAGTTGAGCCATAGTTATAGTAGAATAAGGGTGGGATAAGGAGATGAAGTGTGCATACTTGCTCATCTTGTCAACCACTACCAAGATCACTTCTTTTTCTTTATGATTTTGGAAGCCTTTCAATAAAGGTCATACATACCCCAATCGATTTTAGTCAAAGCTATGAATCGACTATGGAATTTCAAAGGCTTTCCAGCAAAGCACATCATGACCTCTCCAACTCTATCTCTAGTCGAGATTTTTTTAGTGAAGCAATGTTGCTCAAATTGTAGCTTTCGACCTAAGAAAATCACTGCCATCAGACTTTGGCATTTCTTCTTTTGGTTACCCACATCACCAATTATAGTCCTAGTGTTTTCTAGGGCTGTAACTATCTAAAATAAAGTCGTATTGTGCAACTGTGAGATTAGATCCGCTGACTACTACAAAAAAAGGAGTTGAGTCTTCCTTCCATTTTATCCAACCTGGCCATGATTATGTCCATATGAGTGTTGTTATTATCCTTGTAAGCTTTAAGCACTTCAGTGTTAGTCTTGATCTCAGAATGCACAACTTGCATATGGTTTTTGATTCCCCCCTCTTTTAGTGGCTGTAATCTTCTCTTGCAGACGAGTAGTGATTGAAGGTCCTGTCTTGCCTGGAATGTTTGCTATGATACCTTTGATAGGAGTATTTCTTGTCAACAGAAATTACAGAGGGAATGAAGGAATTTAGAGGATAATCGAGACAAGGGAGATATAGAGAAAATTCATAAGAGAGAGTGTGTGTTAGAGAGAGAAATGAATAATGATTTCATGATGATTAAACAATGACATTTTCCCATCTGTACTGCCCTTCTCTAATAAAAATGACAGCTGAGAGCTACATACTACAAAAATAAAGAAATAAAGAGACCAACTTCTCTCCCAACTAACATAACTAACTTTTGAATTCAGCTGATAACAATCCATTGCCATTCCTACCTTATATTGTTTGGTTAAATTAAAGTGTGAGGATATACATCATTCTTATTTCAATTTTTGTTTGGTTCGCAAAACAATTTTTTTATTAGAAAATGAAATTGATCAAATTAGTCAAACTCTTAGAAAATATTTAAATATATATTAAAAAAATGTCATTTGTCATTTAAAATTGAGAAACGTTGCGCAAAAATGTCTAGATTCTCTCATAAGTGTATTTTTTTGTTTTCAAAACAGAATTCATAATTGTATTTCTACTGTGAGTTAACACTACATGCAAAAGTTTACTCCCCATCAGATATTCGAGCACAAAATTATGATTTTTCTTTTATTATCCCGCTATTTTTCTAAGTTTTTCTCACATAAATATGTATTGCTTTGAAAATTTAAGGTCATAATTATATTCCTTCCAAAAAATTGCATGAAAAACATCCCAATTGAATTTCTAACATAAAGTTATGAATATTTTTATAAGTTGTAGAATAAAAGAGCAAAGTAATAGAAATGCAAATCCTATTCCATCCATCTTAGGAGGGAATGAACTTGTTCATAAGCAAAGTAATGAGAATGATAATGGGATTGAGAACGAGAATGAAGGGTGTCTAATCCAAACACCATTATTGAAAATCTCATTCCCAAACTAAAAATTATAATCCAAACACTATTTAAGTACAGATGTGTACTTGCACGTCAGGCATGGTGTGGGGTTCACATGATAATTGAGTACGAAGAACAAAAATTCTATCCCTTATATCTCAAAATGAGTGTTTACTTTTTGTAAAAAATCAATCTGTTTCACCTCGTTAGTATTCCTTGTACCCCTAAGTGTACTTGTTATAACAATTTTAAGGGTTTTAAGAAATTTATCTTACGCATATTGTTCGTTGTTCACACATAACCAACTTGCCAAAAAAAAAGAAGAAAAGAAAATGGACACTCATTTTAGGATTGAAGGATGATATTCGAGGTACAGGAATGCTCTTCCATTTTGACTTCATATCCTTATTTGGATTTTACGAGGTATCTAATGAAGATCATTTTGGTTTGATTATCAGATTGATTTCCAAAGATAACCCCTATTTGAATCATATACCTGATTGAATTGGCACGCCACCAAATATATTACTTTGACCTAAAATGGTATACTTGTGAATGGTGGCTTTATTTTGGGGACTAGGTGTAACTGCTCTATCTATTTCTACTTTATACTTGTTTGTTCTTGGTACAGGTTGGACAGGCAGAACTGATATCCCTTGAGAAGGCAGTGAAAGAGGCCATGGTTCCTGCTGGGGTTGCCAGAGAGGTGCTACAAATTTTGATATCAATTGTTACTTTTCTTAATTGAATATGAGACGATTATGAGCATATGTCCTGATGCAAATTTATGAAATTTATTTTTAATTCTAGAGGGATTTTGGAAGGGAGGTGCCTTTGTTTGAGGTGAATGCAATGGTTGTGGAGCCAGTTTTTGAGAAGCTTTATTCCTATATATTTGACTTGGGGAATGAGCAAATTCCTGCAGCAGATACGGATAGACCTGCACCAAGTGCAATTTTTGTGGTCAATTTTGATAAGGTTTGCATTGCAATTTCTATATGTTTCTACTGATGTCTCTCTCTTCTTTGAAAGCCATTTCGTATTAACACCATATAGTTAATGCTACTAACAAAATAACTAATATTCTTTTATATTAAAGAACGTTTCTTAAGTATAAATTATCCTTAAAAAAAAAGTATTTCTAAATTATCTTTATCATATTTCTCAATTGCTTCGCATAACTCCCGATGGCTGTGTGAGAGTAATCTTTACATTTGGCTGATTTTTCTGCTTTTACAGGTCAGAATGGATCCTAGGAATAAGGAACTTGATCTCGATAGCTTGATGTATGCTAGAATGAACCAACTAACAGAAGAAGAAATGAAAAAACAAGAGGGAGATTACATTTACCGTTATCGATATAATGGAGGAGGAGCATCTCAAGTTTGGTTGGGTGCTGGCAGGTATGGTTAATTTACACGTGTTAACTTGGTCTTAAAACTCATTTTAGCATAGCTGGGTTTGATGTCATATTAGCCATTGTCCCAACAACATACCAGTTTATATCCCTACAAAAAATTACTCATACTCTTTTAGCTTTTGGTTCTGGTCACAAAGAAGCTATGATGCACATGGTGGGTACAAATACAAGTACCTGCAGGTAGCAGGTGCATTGTAGCCACAAGATGTTGATGTAACAATTGGAAAAGGGAATTGTGCAAAAGAAATAGAGTTGATCTCCCAAAAAGAGTAATAATCGAGTAAGCCATGCCTTACAATCTCAACCTACGAAGCACATATTAGCTACTTACCCAACGAATTCAATCCGATTTAGCAATTTGGAGTTGGATTCACTACGCATTCATTGGAAATACGTGTTGGACTCGCGAATCGTTAATTTTTTAAAATAAATAAAGATATAAAAATGAGATTCAGGGCGGACTCGTAAGAGACACATGAATCCGAGATGAGATTCGCGATTTCAGCTTCAAAAATGTCATTTTTGGGATTCCACATCACAAATGAAAGATGATAAAATTAAACTCTCTTGAGAATCGTTGCTCAAACCTTCCTTGTCGGTGACTCCATGAACAGATGGGAAGATAAAGATGAGGAAGTGAATATTTGAAGAAGACAAAGGGTTTTCGAAGAAGAAAACTCGTTTTACTTTGTGTTTGCGGCAGCGTTTTGGTTTTAGGTTTAGGGTTACTTTACTAATTTAAACCTTTTCTTTTATTATGCTTATTCGCACGTTTAAAGCCAAAGTAGTTTTTTACGCATGGGTAAGAGTAAAATTATATATTTTAAAGTATTAAGCTGGACTCCAGATCCAAAATTGTTAGCAACTTGTATATCTAGTGGTGATAAACTTCACTTTTTCTTCAAGATGGAAACAAAGGTTAGGTTTGTTTATTTGCCACGCAACATTTCGAGTTATTGCTATGTTATATGTCAAGTTTCTATAGTGGCTACACATGATGGCTTGGATTTTCACTGGTTAAAGATCAACCTTCTTAGTAGAGTTTGGCTTCCACCATTATATGTAGTTTATTTATTTCATATTTTTTAAATGTGCGACTTCAATTCTCACTTCAACACTCTCCTCATTTGCAAGCCTCACATTTTTCTTTTATCAGTGGGCTCGACACATGAGCCTTTTTAATCAACACTTTCCCTCACAAGTAATTATTTTTCTTCCACACGTGAGTCACTACAAGCATATCGTGGTGCAAGTGGACTCGAGACCACAAGGGTAGTTTTCATAAATAAGCGACCTTTGGGTCAATGCTAGAATCAAAACCTACTCTAATACCATGTAGTGGACCAACTCAACTTAAAAGCTTAAACTATTAGTTAAGCTACTCTCTCATTCTACTTTGGTTGAGTCTAATTTTCTGTCTATACTGTTCAGATTCGTTGTGATTGACCTCTCAGCAGGCCCCTGCACATATGGGAAGATTGAAACTGAAGAGGGAAGTGTAAGCACCAAAACACTCCCAAGGTTGCGTAGTATTATGCTGCCTAAAGGTTCAAGTACAGTTAGTAGCTCTACACATGACATTTTTAATGGACAACTTGCAGCTTTGATATCAACCACAGTTGAGCATGTTATAGCGCCAGATGTAAGGTATTTTTGTTCTATTGGTGTACTTACTAACAAGTGCATACATTATATCAATCTATTATTGAATTTCTTGAAGTCTACATGTAGAATGTTCTTTAAATGTAAAGCATTCTTTTGATTAGGTTACCTCAGTAATACATATTACTACTTGGTCTTGTACCTTTATCATTATTTAATCATATTCACTCTTTGTGCATCCAGGTTTGAAACTGTTGATCTGACAACAAGATTGCTTATACCAATCATTGTTCTCCAAAATCATAACCGGTACAATATTATGGAGAAAGGTCATAACTACAGTATAGATATTGGAGCAATTGAAGCAGAGGTGAATGTTTACTCTGGAATAATTTATTAATGCAGTACACTTGCCTAAGACTTGTCATTATTTGTTTTTTGAAAATTTTAACTTCTAGTTTTACGCAGTTGATTGAATGTTCGAAAAGTTCTTCATTTTAATTTATTGGAGAGGGCGTCCGATCTGGATTCATTATATAAATTGATGTATACAATAAGTTCTCTCATCTCTGAACATAAAATATAACAACTATGTGATTTTAGAATTCTACCTCGTCTTTTCAAGGTAGAGCTTTCTATGATTTTTTTACGATACTATTGGAAAGTAATATAGATTAATGGGCTTCTGGGGTAGTCGCAACAAAAATCTGTCCTGAATGTTTAGGTAATTACATAGAGCATGTTGTTGTCGACCTGTTAAATAAACACACTTATGTTTTTGTTTATTTTTAGGTGAAAAAAATGGTTCATGATGGACAGGAAGTAGTTATTGTTGGAGGTTCTCATGCTTTACATCACCATGAGAAGTTGGCCATTGCAGTTTCAAAGGCTATGAGAGGCCATTCCTTACAAGAAACAAAGAAGGATGGGCGTTTCCATGTTCATACCAAAACATATCTGGATGGTGCTATTCTTAAAGAAGTGTGTTTGTTTTCCCTCTTTATTCTATCAATTACTTGTTGAATTACCTCCTAATCAAATGCTTTACTTGATCTTCTTTCATAAAAACCTGTCTTGCTTGCTAGTAGTTTTCAATCACTGGGTCAATATTACTGTGAAATTGAACTTTGACATACTTTATAATCATTTTTGTGAGAGTTAATCCAACTTGTGGGGGATTCCACACTAAATAAAGTACCGGGACATAATGATGAGGGACTGTCAATATTTGTAGTATTTAATTTTTATTTATTCATTTGAAATAGTTATTTAACTCCTTTGCATATGATTTGCTTTTTACTCTTATATAAATACGACACAATTTTTAGTTTGACTTAGATTTAATGATATTAAAATATCATATTTAATTGTTACTTAGCTACTCATGCTGCATTATGGCTCAATGGAGGGAACAACCAACATATATTGTTTGTTTGCTTTTGAGGACTCGTTTGATATGGATCCTGCTCTTTTAAGTTTTTCCTGGTCATACCACCTGCTGGAGTCTAGTTTATTTCCGAAGAGAATGATGAGGGACGGTCAATATTATTTACCATATTTATTGATTTGAAGTAGTTATTTAACTATTTTAGGATAAGATTATGTAGTATTTAGTTTTTTATTTTTATTTTATTGATTTGAAGTAGTTATTTAACTCCTTTGGATATGTACTCTTGTATAAATACTATACTATGTTTAGTTTGATCAGATTTGATGATATTAAAAATTTAGACTTGATTGTGATTTCCTTCCTCCTACATCACATAAGCTCAAGTCATAGAGCTGATATTTGCAACGCTGGAATATCTAATGATCAAGTTACTCTCAGTCGACCGATTAATTGTCTTCCGAGGTACACCAATTACTGGAAAATAATCGAGTTTCTGAGATCCGACTATTGCAGATAATATCTTTGCATGATGCAATGTGTTTTCGTCTGGTCATTAGTGAGCTTTAAAGAGGCTCTTGTCATCCAGTCTTTGGTACATCTGCAATTCGCATCCTGGCTGGAATTTGAGCTGACTTTATCACAGTTATTACTGATGCCAGTTGTGAGAGAGCTGATATAGTGTGTTGTTGAGCTTGGTGATACCGATATTGTGTGTTGGATTGAACTTGGTGAATTTTATCATGCTTTGTGCTTAATTAAATAAAATTGATTCATATTTTAAAAGTTCTATATTACTGATTTATTTATTTACATTTTGGAAACAGGAGATGGAACGATCTGCTGATGTGCTTGCTGCTGGTTTACTAGAGGTTGCCGACCCGACCCTTTCAAGCAAATTTTTTCTCAAACAGGTTGGTGTAGATATAATAACTTTCAGAAGGATCTTTTGGCATGTTAGGAGCTGTCTTATTTATGATCAATCACATAAACCCTCTCTGAAATGTACAGATATTACTGTGGTTCACCGTTCTAGCCTTTTTAGTTTTATTGATCTTCCCTATGGTGTAAAACCAGACAGCAACTTACACAAAATTATTCTGCTATTTGTTAATGAGCATGTGATTGAAGTTCATATAGTACTCAAATATGTGGGCTCTATTTTTCTCTTAACCCTTAATTTGAGGGCATGCATAGTGTCTTGTGTAACAGAAATAATTTATATGTTCAAATTCACCGGCAGTTGGGTTGTAAATTAATGACTTGATCAGACCATCTGGCGGTGAACCAGATACTAGCTGGTTCCCATGGAACGGAAGTGGTCAAAACCAAGCCAAATTAGAAACGAAGATCTTTATTATAGGAGAAAATATGGCACTTAAATGTCCCAAGAACTCCATATGGTACATGCAGGATTTTAATATTCTCTTCAAATTAATAAAATTAGGTGGTTAAAAATGGAATCAGCACTCGCCCGGATATCATTTTAGGATAAGTCAAATGTAATTATTCAACTGGAAGGAAGTTTCATGTAATTTTGGGATACCTCAGGGAAAGTCAATGCAATCATCCTTGTCCTTGTGATTTATTTGCATTCCAGTCCTTCGAAGGTTTACGTATTATATGTCTTTTATCTTTATTAACTTAAAGTGTGTATTTTGTCCTTCAGCACTGGATGGATAATTCCGACGATTCAACTGATTCCATACTAAAACATAAACCTATTTGGTCAACTTCCTATGACTTAAAGCGCGGCAATAAGAAAAGAAAAACAGAAAAAAAACAAGGCAGTCTGTACAGGACTTATGGGACAAGAGTAATCCCTGTGTGAGTATGCCTCCTTTTTATGTTTGGCATATAGATACATATTTCTTAGTTCTAAACTATATTTTGCTTGCATCTCATTGTACTTAGTTCTAAACTATAAATATAAAACAGATTCCCTGAAGCTTTTTAGTGGTTGCTGCAGCTCCTTAATACTTGCAAGATGTTTTGATGAAATTGATAATTATTTGTTTCTTCCATTTTGTGGATATTTAAGATTTGACATTTTAATTTATTGTTTATTTGCATTATAGTGTGTAAAATGGTGGAAATTTGAGCTACAAAAGAGTATGGCTAGATTTTGATTTAGTCTTAATCAGATACAATTTAATATGTGTTTGTCATGGACTGGAAAGCTTTTAACTTTAAGTAGTTGGCGCTGCCAAATTTCTTTAGTATTTGAGTTTCAATATGTAATGTTTCCATAGATTCAATAAACTGCAATACAGAAAATAGCAGCCTCAACATGTAGTGTCAAAACTTGGCTCCAATCCAAAAGCTTAAGCTGATTGGTGGAGGGCCCAACTTGAATATCAAGTTGCAACAGACTTCATATATTAACACTCCCCTTCACGTGCGGACCGGATAACACAACGGATCCTGCATGTGAACCAAGAAGGGAGGCAACAAAGGGAGTTACTAGGTCCAAACAAAACCAGCATTGATACTGTGTTAAACTTGACATCACTTTAACATGTAGGACACAATTTAGCTGCAGTGTGGGAATTTATTTATGTACCACACTATATTTCAATATGCAGTCCGACAACTTCTTCCTCTGATAATTGTATAGTTCAATTTAAATGAATCATGTCTGTTGGTGTTAATAATCAAGCATTTTGAACCTTCATTTCCTCTGTTAGTTGTGTCCTCTCACCATGTTGTAGTGCTTAGTCTAAGAGATAAATACATTTTTTTAAGTAACCTTATGCACTTGTGCCGCTACTATTTAGGTTTGTTTAAATTAATTTAGGAGTTAAGTGAGAAAGATATTTAATGTGGTAAGATTCTTTTCTTCAGGTTTGTGTTGTCACTGGCTGACGTAGATGAACATCTTATGATGGAAGATGAAAGTCTTGTATGGACAAGTAATGATGTTGTCATTGTACTTCAGCATCAGAATGAAAAGATACCGCTAAGGTGAGTGCATACTGATTTCACCCTTTAATGCTCTGAGCTTGTTGGTACTGTGGTCGTTAGAGTGTTCATATTTAAAGTTCTACCAGAATCTCACTGATGGATAAACATAAACTTATAATATTTCCAAGAATTATATGGGTGGACTGACTTGGTTCACTGTTTTACTCTACAAGGGGCCATTTATTCCATTCAAATTTTGGCCACCATTTGTCACACTTTCTCTACCGTGTTGTTTACTGTATCCCTTATTTTTGCTGCAATGTCAAATTGGAGTTGCCACTCACTGATATTAAACTAGTACAGTAGCTGCTTTTATTTCTCGTGACAACTATTTATGTTGGTTTTTGTATCTTTGAACTTAAAATCCTTTCATGAAAGCACTGATTTCCATTTATAACCTATAGTTTTTAGTCTGTTATCCTTTTCATCATCCTATTGATTATAAAGTTGGATTTGTTATTTGTACACGTTTGATTCGAATTTCCATTTTGTATGTACCTTTTTGTCAGATATTCATTTGCTAAAACCTCACCTCCTTTTTAAAAGGAAGCCACCCAAGATGGTGCGTTTGCCTTTGGCATGGACCCCTACCTCTCTATTAGATGAAAGAAAAAAAATACATAACCAAGAGGAGGAGGATAGAGTGAGCTTTACCTCTGCGAATGGTAATGCACCTTAACAAAAATGCCAAATGCATGCAAAATTTAGATAGATTACAACTTCCCTTTCCAATAACACTTGATAATATTCCTTTGTAGCTGAACCAACCACCGGAGAGACATAGGAATAAAAAAATTAAAAAAAAAAAACCTGCATCCAGAGTCATTAAGTCCTCCATAGCAAGATCCACAGCTAAATCCTGTACCTGTGAACCGAGTGACTGCCAGAAGAAATGAGAGCTATACATTCCCTCACTGAGTATAATGAGGACTGAAGGACAAGCTTTATGACCTTTTAAGACCTGTGTTAACAATAAAGAAACCAGCTTCTACAATGTCTATATGAATGCTTTTTTCCTGACGGAATTGATCCTTTTTCAAGGGCTCCGAACTCTGGAAAGTTATTGGTTCCGAGACCCAGATTGAAATCAAAGCCAATGTCTAAGTTACCTAAAGAATCTCTAACGATTCCTCCTCTTGCACTTACTCCTTGTGTGCAAGCACCATCAACATTTAATTTAAGCTGCCCTGAATGTGGCTTATCTCCAACCATTCCATTTTCCAGATTTGTAACATGGAATCACTGCTGGAAATTTTAGTTTTTGCAGAATAAGATACCCTGCAGCAGTATAATCAGACTTTAAATAATGAAATTGTGTCTTTTTTCCATGCCCCCACAGCTTGCATAACTGAAGCAGGACATCATTAGCTTTCAAAGTATATAGCATATTACAATTGGTTGAATGTAGGATATGTACATATATACTATTCTAGTTATCCCATCTTTAGATTTTATAACTGAGTTTTTTCGTTCTTGATTGAGTAGTGTGATGTTGCCTTAACAGGCAACTCATCAAAACTAATTGTTAGAATGAGCAATCAGTGATGTGGTGCACTTGTAGGGAAAGAATTGTCCTGAATTTGGATGTGGAATACAACATTTTTTTTTTCAAAACATTGCCAGATGGTTTGTATGTCCCCGGTCCCTTTCCAGTCACCCTTGGGCCTCAGCGCAAACATTTCACTGCTTCATGAAGTGTATGATCAACCTTGTTCGAAGCGAAACTTTAGGAACCAAATCATAACATTGGCAAACTTGGAGGGTTCCCTTAGAAATGTAGTCTGTCATTCTTTTCTGAAAAAGCAGCTGCTCCTTTTTCCAATTTTCCTAGTGCTCAATGCTATCATCGACCTGTCTTTTCAGTGAGTTGTTTTTGTTTATTTAGGCTCTACATGGAGAATGCTGATGTTCCATGCATGTTGTCTTTTTAGTTCAGAAAATTGGTGATCTTTCATAGTATATGATTAATGTGGGACCTTCATGAATCTGTCGTAGTATCTTGCTCAGATGTTTTGTTGTACAGTTATGTTTCAGAAACCGAGAGAAGGTATGCCATTCCATCACAAGCACAGCGTCACATATTGGCTGGGGTAGCTTCTACTGTTGGTGGGGTGAGTGCACCATATGAGAAGGCTTCTCATGTACATGAACGACCAGTTGTGGACTTGCTATGGTCAACTGGTTGCCATCCGTTTGGACCATTTTCAAATACTTCTAAAATCAGTCAAATACTTCACGATGTTGCATTGGTAAGTACAATTACTCTCCCAAAGTCGTGCATATATATTAGCTGTTTTGCATCAAGATATGCAGATTGACAATTTTGCTGATAAGTATGCAACTTAGGAGATATATATATATATTTTGCTTTCTGTGCTCATCAATATGTGGCTTCAATCTGGGAAAGTAAATTTTAGAGTACTAGATTTATGATTTTATCTGAAATCACTTGCATTTTTTTTCCAGAGAAACACAATATATGCACGTGTAGATTCAGCACTTCGCAAGATTCGAGAAACATCAGAGGTAGTTTGCTCTTCTTTTTGGTCCTTTCATAGTTGTATTAACTGATGCTTATGAAATCATGTATTGTTCGTGTGCAGTCAGTTCAAGATTTTGCTGCAGAATATTTGAAGACCCCACTTGGTGAACCAGTAAAGGGCAAGAAGAACAAGACAACCACTGAGCTATGGTTGGAGAAGTTTTACCAAAAAACGACAAACTTGCCCGAACCTTTCCCACACGAATTAGTTGAACGGTTGGAGAAATACTTAGATGTAAGCCCCCTCTCAATCATTCTCTATACAAAGCAAGCAAACATTGTATCTAAAAGATCATCACATATTACTTATTATATATTTGATTTTGACAGAGCCTTGAGCAACAGCTTGTAGATCTATCTTCCTTTCTATATGATCACCGGTTACAAGAAGCACACTCGAACAGTTCAGAAATTCTGCAGAGTTCGATGTTTACCCAACAGTAAGTCCCGCGAAATATAGTAACTTGCACATTATAAACTTTGATTTGTGTATGTGGCTAATTGTGTGTGGATGTACAGATACGTAGATCATGTTTTGGCCTCCGAAAGGGAAAAAATGAGATGCTGCAACATTGAGTACAAATTTCCAGTTGAGTCTTCACAAGCTTTTGTCTATGGGGGGATTCTGATAGCTGGTTTCATTGTATATTTTGTTGTCATTTTCTTTTCCAATCCTGTACGTTAAGGCCCTGAGTTAGTTACTTGTAAACATCACCCCAAACATTGAAATTTTGGTTGTACAACTTTGATATCATAGATAATTTGTTCTGCTACACTTTAAAGATACTTAATTATTAATAGACTTACTGTGTAAATTTCAGAAACCTGGAAGTTTAAGACCTTGTTTGGTTGTCTATTGAGCTCTTCCAGAGTGAATGTCTAGACTTTTACGGTAAAAGTTGTTTGGCTGAGCGTGACTTCCAGACACAATAAACACACAACATGTTCGTTTTGGGGGGTGGAGTTACTTCCGTGAGCCGTCCCACTCACCCATAATATTTACGAATTTTGGTGAGCGGGCGGGTGAGCGGTTGAGCCGCAAACCGCCGGTCAAGCAACTTGCGATGGTGGGAAGATGCGATTGAGGGTTCAGAGATGAGAGAACGAGAGGCTTCTCTATTGCATCTTCCTCATCTATTCTCACCATAGTTGGTAGAGCGAGATCGGACTTCGGACAGAGATAAGAGAGAACAGATGAGAAAGAATGAGTAATTTTATGTGGATTAAGAACTAAACTATCAATTGATCGTTGAGATAGATCTATTGCAGATGAGAGAGAAATAAAGAAAATGAGAGAGAAAGAGGAAGAAAGAGAGAGTTCTGGACATATGAGAGAGAGTTTTGGAAATTGGAAAAGGAAAAAGGTCCAATTTAGTCCCTGAACTATCTAAAACGTGTCATTTTAGTCCTGAACTATCAAACGAGCCAACTTAGTCCATAGGTTATTAAAACGTGCTAGTTTAGTCCAAACGATTCCAGAAATCAAGCCAAATCAGGACATTCTGTCAAATACATTGACGGAATCCGTTAGATCGTGATGACGTGTATTTATTTTTTATTTTTTTCTTCACCTCTGCGCAACAATGTGGCAAGGGCGGATTGTGCCTCTCGCTGACGTGTCTTTCTTCCCAAAAACGACGTCGTTTTGTTACATAAAAAAAATTTGATGCCAAACATGAAATCCATCTCCGGCAGCCATGACCACCAACACCACCAACGCATATGAACTTAAATCTAACACCACACAACTCAAATCCAACACCAATAAATTCAAATAAAATCAAAATCAACCAAAATCTTACACCAATAACCAAGACATCGAATCGAAATTGAAACCAAAACTCAAAATTCGAACCAAAATTCATCACGTGAACCTTAAAATTACATGTAGATTTGGGCATGGTTGCCACTGTTCATATTCTTCTCTCCATCTACCTCAAAAATGATGGCGGAATATAACGATTTTCTTGCCGGTTTCGAAT
>JAYMTF010003126.1:0-16064 GCA_036897485.1 Pelargonium nanum | reverse complement strand
GGGACAAAAAATTTAGACAAACAAGACACTCATTTTGGGACGGAGGGAGTATAATAAAACACAACTCAGCATTATGGTGTCATAAACTCTTATTTGATAAGTTTGTCCCCACTGATTAAACATTCTAAATCCGTCTTTTCTCAGGTGTTGACGCTAGTGGCCGGGGTTTTGCCCAGACTACCTATAGTTCCAACCGGAGATCTGATGCAAAAATCGGTGAAGGTGGAAGAGAAGAAAGTGGTGGCGGACATGAATCCAATTAGGTATAGGGGGAAGCCGAGGTTGGGAACGGTGGTGGAGCTATTAAGAGTGACCGATTGCTTGAGCCAGAGATTGGGAGATGTGAGCATTCCATTTCTTGTGTTGCATGGAAGTGCCGATGTGGTGACGGATCCGGCGGTGAGCAGAGCTTTGTATGAGGAGGCAAAGAGTACAGACAAGAGTATTAAGATTTATGACGGAATGATGCATTCTTTGCTTTTCGGAGAGACCAACGATAACGTTGAGATTGTACGGAATGATATTTTGTCTTGGTTGGATAAGAGATGCTAGAGATGATCATTCAAGTTTCAGATTGAGTTGTAAAGGTCTAATTAGAACTTGACTCGAAAGGGGTGCAACATTACTTGGTTGCGGGTTTGGGATATACATGCATAATGTACGAGATTGACCTGAAATTTGACTGGGTCTAATTTATGTTACTCGAACCTGCAAATTTTTCGGTCTGAGTTACGGATGTCCACCGGTTCAGGTCCAAATTGGTGGCTCTTGGGAATGTAAAGAATGAATTGAAATGTGGAAATTTGTTGTTTGTGTTTTCTGAAATTATAGATTCATTGATTAAAATGTTAAGTAGTAATTTGGTGTTCGTGTTTGGCATATAGGTATGATCGGTTGAGTATCAGATTTTTAGTTCAACATGAATGTGGCTTAAAATGAGTCTTTAGTTATCTTGAAATGCTTCATTAAAATGACTTGGTTCAATTGGGGTTCATAAATGATACTTGAGGTCAAGATGATCGTCTTGTTTTTTGTGAATTTTTTGTCAAAATGAGGTTTTTTTAATGTTTTTTTGAGTAAAACATAAACCTCCTCGTGGGCGTACCAAATATGATCAGGGCTAGCGCATAGAGCGGAATTGTCGCAATCATCCTCCATCGCCATTGTAAAACACCACCAGCCAGGTCCATGAACAAATAATGATCTAGAGACATAATAGAACCTCAAGTCGTTAATTTGATTGATGTGGTCCTTACGTGGTATTTAAAATTACAATAATTATTTATTATCTATCAATGTAGCTCTGACGTGGCATATTTTAATATTTTTATTTTAAATCAAACGTTTCATGTGTCACTTTATTATTGACCCTAGTATAATTAAATAACATGATTTAACAAATTTACCCTTCACAGTTTTTAATTTATTCATATATACCATCTTCTTCATCTTACTCTCACAACCCACCACCATTCCTATTTTCATTTCACTTTCTTAGAGATCGAACTCACCCAATAACAAGAGGAACACAAAACTTAACAGTGCTCCAATGGACACACATTCTTACACAAAATTATTTCCCATTTTTCTCTAAATTAAAGAAGATATATGTGAAAATAGAGTCCAATGCAATCATTAGGATAACAAAATTCAGTGACAAGTAAGAATCCTACCCAGAAATAGAATGTTTATATGAGACAAAACAGAAGAAAAATAACACTATGATTTACACTATAAAAAAGAATATGGGAAAGTTGTATGTTGAAGTAGGCTCCACATCTATACAATATGTCATTGTTAGCCAAACAAAAAAAATGTAGTAAAAAATTGAGACTATTATGCACATAATCTTCTTCATGTCAAAAGAGCCTTCTCTTTCTCCTCCTCCTCCTATAGTTAGCCAATTCAATTGTTCCTGTATAATAATGATAATAATACTGTTGCTTCTAAGAATCAACCTGTACGCCGCCATCTTCAAAATCATGCAGTGAACAAGTATTTCAAGTCTTCCACTGTGAGGCGAGTCTCTCGGCTCCCACTTTCGTCCTCTCCGAATGCTGATGCTACCATTTCTCTCTTCTTTTGCTGCAAAAACCATATTTTGCTTGTATCAGTACAAAAACACAAATCAATTCAAGATTAACGAGTGCGACACGGGAAAAAGTAATTGATGTTAGAACAAACTTATTTCAACGTGTTATCTCAGTCAACGTCGAACAACAGTTAAATTGACCGTACCATATCATAGACCGACCACTGTACCTTAAAGACCAAATGTATAATAAACTAGTACGAGTTGTACTTCAAAGATGAAATGTAGGAGTACTTTGGTAGCATTTAGATTCGAACTTTTGTTCATAAAAATGACTCTGAAATGGGAATCTGAATCACATTCCCATTCCAATAAAATTAAACCAACAGCTACCATATTTGAATGTTATTTTCTCTATTTTCAGAACGTGAACTCTTCCAGCCAAACCCAATTTAGTCAAAGCATATCCGCCTACGTTCTAACTTTCGATGCCCAACCGTTTCTGCTTGCTACTAGTATCCTAACATGCCAGTGCATTAGTACAGTCAGCCTTGTTAAGTAGGGATGATAGATGGCGGAGAGATAGATAATGAAGAGGATTGGATAGTGTCAAATAATAAACCCACTCTCATAAATACTCCCTACATGCGTTCGTATTGGGAGGATACAAATTTGAGGTGCCGAAGGATGGATAGCACTAATTGTACTCAACAAACACCGGAGTTGAATTTCTGTTATATACCAAACGTGAGGAAGCATTACGGTACCTAGCAGATTTTCAAGTTCATTTTGGCTGCCTGTGCTTTTATTAGTATTTGAACAAAATAAATAACCCATATTCTTAAGGATGATTACTATATGCATCTCCAGTAAGGTTTCTAAACTCCAGAAGTTGTCTTCAGCTTGTGGCGTGCCATGCCATGCATCTTCTAAACCAGGTGCTCTGCACTATATATTTGATCGATGGTACTTAGTAGAATGATATATGTGGTTGTCTTAAAAATCCACTACTGGTGTATTAGATATGAACCCTACCCTATATAAGCTGAAGTATCTTAACAGCCAAACCAAGGTTCGTGTTTCTAATTTCTATTTCGATGTAATTATCATTGATGCTACATCCAAATGATTGATATCTGCACATAAAATGAAACATTTTCCAGATGACTACGTAGTATAACACAATTAAATCCCCATCCCATACCATTGACAACTCAAAAATCTTAAATAGTAGACAAACAAAAACAATTGATAGATTAATTATGTGATACCTGAAGTGCTAAAATACGATCCTCCACCGTATCTTTTACAGTTAAACGCAAAACTGTAACTGGACGAGTCTGCCCAATTCGATGGGCTCTATCTATAGCTTGGTCCTCTGTAGTAGGGTTCCACCACAGATCAAGAAGAAGAACATGACAAGCTGCGACCATGTTCAATCCAAGACTTGCAGCTTTCAAAGACATAATCATAACAGACACCTACAGGCATAGAAGTCAATCTATGAGTAAATAGCCGGTGAACAAATGATTTTATATATTAAACTATGCCTCCCACAAACCTCTGGAAGGGTGTTGAAATCTTTCACAGCTTTATCTCTTGCAACCACTGACATGGTTCCATCAAGTCTTCTGTATTGGATGGAAGAACTTTTGAGAGACGCTTCAAGCAAATCTAACATTTTTGTCCATTGGGAAAACACTATTGCTTTCTCCCCAACGATAGTAATTGAACTATTAACACCATTGTCCACAATCACATTCTTTGTGTCAGGAACATCCTTAGAAAATTCCCCAGCGTGAGTATTCAAAGAGTTTAGAGGACTGCTAGTAGTTCTATCAGAAGATATCGACCTGGAATTAGTTTTGGATAAGCCATTCCCCGGTCGAGACAGTGACCGCAGGACGTCAAGTGCGGCCCTAATTTTGGAAGAATCATCAATCCAAGGTTCAACTGTCTCAACAAGTTCAGAACCAGAACAGCTAGGAGAGCTGTCGGTACAGGACTGATAAGAGAGGGAACTGTTTAATGTGTCTCGAGAAAATACCGAAGACACACTGAGTGGATCTTTGCAGTTTGTAGCTGGGCACTGGTTCTCATCACCAGTAAGATGTTCCAATATGCACTGGTTGCAGAAAACATGACCACAGATGGTAACAACTGCATCTTCTGGTGGATCCTACATAAATCAGGAGGGATTAATAAGAGCTAACAAATACCCAATACCAAACTTGATAGGAAATAAGTTTTAAATTTAGTTGAAGAAACTATTTGAATGAAAAGATAAAAAGTATGATTAAAATGTAGGTATAGCTATACAGCATACTTGAACATGTTCAAGTAAGAATATCAGTGCACTTATAACAAAAGTCAACCAAAAGATTATGTAG
This sequence comes from Pelargonium nanum, assembly GCA_036897485.1. NCBI lineage: Eukaryota > Viridiplantae > Streptophyta > Magnoliopsida > Geraniales > Geraniaceae > Pelargonium > Pelargonium nanum. The sequence continues at coordinate 11,642 of JAYMTF010003126.1, read as the reverse complement.
ACATCTCAGCAATTAATGTAACTAGCTCTGATATCTCTGTAGTTTCACTCTAACTAGCTGAATACAGAGATTGTGTAAAGATTAACCGGATATAATTCATGCTCCAGGAAGGAAAACAAAATTTCCAGATCAAAAGAGCACACACTCAGATTTTCGATACACACTTCATGTCAAAAAACGGAACCTATCAAGTGTTGCTGGCCAATCACCACAAATTTCAAGTTGCATATAGGAATTCAAAAATCTAAGTCCTTTCTATGAATGCCATAATTAACTTACTGGTCCAAGGAACGCTAACAGAAAGTCATGTGATGCAATACCAAGTAGTGATATCTCTGCTCAACTATCATTCCAGTGGGTATAACAAGATCAAACATTCAAAAGAGAAGGCAGAAGATCCAACTAATTCATGAAAAAATGAGCATACTTACCATCTTCTTTCCCTTCCCCCAAAATACATACTTTTTTAAATGAAATCCACAAATAAAATATACCCAACTGTGTAACTTTTGTTACCTTCTAATGTCCAGAAACTATCACAAATCCACTCCAGGCTCTACTTTTCATTCCTAACCCTAAACCGTCCCCAAGCTATAATACTAACTATACACACCTCAACAAGACGCACTATTTCAATTGTATAGACATGTCTATGAGCTTAAACTAGAAAATGTGCATGAAAGCACAAGTGCATCCAAACGGGAACATAACAAATTGGTAGGAAGATATATACAAAGAGAAGAAAAGTATCACATACATTGCAGATGCCACAAAGTGCCAAAGAATCTGCTAAGCAGCTCAGAAGACAACTTCTTCTTTCCTGAGGAACTTTCCTTGCTGATTCAACAGAGGATCTCCACACAGAATTTGAATCACATCCTTTCACAAGTAGAGGGTGATCACAAGCTTGCCGGAGACGCAAGAGCATCAACAAGATGTTAACATAATTTTGTTTGACAGTGCCAGCAGCAGCATATTCCTGTTGCCATTAAGATACATAATACTTAATTAGTGGTGCAACAAGAGGTCTAACATGGTAATAACAGAAGAACCATGTAATCATGCATTGAGATATCAGATCCATGAGCTTCATATTTATAAAAAAAAACACACACACACACACAAAACTTAAAAGAAAACTAAAAGAAACTGGCACATAAAGTTTCATAATAAAACCATACTTCAAACTGTGCACGTGAATCAGCCTCAAGTCTAGTGTAGAAATCACGTTCCTCCTTCGAGAATTCCACCTTCTTCAGTTCAACCGACTTTGGTGGCAAGTTGATTATAGGTTGCCCGTCAAGAAGTGTTGCTGAAGTAAACAATTAAAATAAAATAATAAGTGGCGGCACAATGTATTGCATAGATTTAGTTATTCAATCAATAAGAACTCAGCAAATCCTGCTTCCCTATACCTAATTCAACACAAAATAACAGATATTGAAGTATATTTGGATAGAGGTCTGAAACAGAGTTGGCTTGACATACATAATATGGACATCTCTATCAAGGAAAAATAAGAAATTTTATTATATTGTTTTAGCTGTAGAAAAATTAATACAATTTTACGAACAAAAAGAAACACTAAAAGAAGGCTCCAAAAATTTTGAGGATGCATGAAAACACACTAGTGGTCCTGAAGAACATGTACAGAAAGAAAAGTTTATAATAAAGAAATATAAATTTTTGAAAGGATAACCAAATCTTAGAGCTATCATTTATTACAAGACAATGTAATCAATATGTAAAAACCAACATGCATTCTCACCTTTGGTACGACGTAGCATTATTGTCTTCAAGACTGCTTGCAGCTTTTTGTACCCTTTTGATGAATTCTTATTAATGGGTACCTTTATTTTTGAACAAAATTCCTGATAGCTTGAATACGGCTCATATCTTAGAAATCTGAAGTAACTATAAAGATCATCAATCGCATTCTGGATGGGAGTCCCTGACAGACACCACCTACGTTTGGCACGAAGACCCCAGCAGGCTCTTGCTACTTGAGTTCTGTGATTCTTAATGCTCTGCGCCTCGTCCAAAACGACCCTGAACCACCCAACCTTAGCAAGAGGGCGAGAAGCAGAATCAAGCAGGGCACTTTCTATTCCTTTCTTACTCTTTGAGCACTTCTTATCAGAACTTGGAGGATATTTCCTTTTCCTATTGGATGAAAAGCCCATGGGTCGATCAACATCAGCTTCTGAGCTTCCTTTCTCATCATCATCATCTTTATCAGCAAGAGGCTGCTTTGGCACCTCCATACTGACAATAGAATATGTTGTAAGGACAACATCATACTTGGCCAGCTCACACGGATCCTTTGTCCGATTACTCCCGTGGTAAACTAGAACAGAGAGATCGGCTTTGCTAGTTACCTTATTATGCAACTCATCGGCCCACTGTCGAAGGACACTTGTGGGACATACAACAAGGGTTCCAGCAGCTGGTCTTCCCTTTGCTTGCACAAAAGCTCTTGTGGTCTTTATTGTACTTCCATTTGACATCGGTTCACATAAAGCACCATCTTTCATTTCGCCATGTTCCGTTACTTCAACATCATCTTCATCCAGATTTAGAGTTTCTGGTTCACTTTGTTTCAAAACGACTTGAGATGCTCTAGAAGATGGAGGTCTTTCCTTGAGTAGAAGTGCAATTGTTGATATTGTTTTACCCAATCCCTGCAAGAAAGTTAGTGGATACCATTAGTACTATCAGGCCCAGTAACTAAGTATTGTAAGGGGTGGAAACATAATAGAATTCCAGAAACTAACCTGATCATCTGCAAGAATTCCTCCTGAGCAATGTGCACCAACTGTCTCCTTGTTGACCATCCATGACAAAGCAATTCTCTATAAAATCATCAGTTTATATAGATCAGACAACATTCAAGGTGAGTGTAAGTTATTTCTGAATGAGCAACCTACGGGAAAATTGAGCTTATATTTCATATATAATACCAACTTTTTAAGCAAAAAATTGTCAACAGAAAAAACAATTTCCAGTTCTTGAATCCATAATTTCCACAATAGGGGTGTTTGGCAAATTATAAAACTAGTCTATGAAACTCGTTCTTATCGAATAAATAGATATTATTTCAAAAGATTTTATCTAAATTTATCAAAATCGGTTATTATCTGTCTCAGTTATGAACCAAACCTCTTGGCAAACACCCTTAACATGAAACAAAATTTTAATTGACTGCAGAGCTTCTTCTCCCACATCACTGGGTTTCAATATGTGTGATCTTATATAAAGGGGTAATTAGACAAATATATACCCTGTGTTATAGACCTAAAACACTTAAACAACCCATATTTCACTTCTCATCAACTAACTACTCGTGTTATTCACAGTAGTGAAATTCGTTAAAGCTAACAGAAAATCACTAACGTCCTTACCTGATTGCACCAAATGGCAGTTTTGCCCTCCTCCATTCACTCTGAGTTCCAATGTTCGATTTTTTGATGATTTTTTACTTGATTTCATGTAGTTTATCAAGAACATGATTATAGTTTTATACTTTGAAAACAATGAAGTTTTGTCCACGAATCGACCTTCTACAGATGTTTTGCGAGAAAATCTGAAAATATTAGAAAACAAATAAATAATGTTCTGAACTGTAAGCTTCAGTTTCCAATTTGATTATTTTTTACTTAACTTCATATAATTTTTCGAGAGGAACATGATTATTGCTTTAGATTTTGAATAAAAATGAAGTTTTGTGGACAAAATCGACCTATTAAAGATTTGGTTTGTGAAAATCTCATAACTTTGAGCTCCAATCTCCGATTTGAGTTATTTTTTTACTTAATTTCATGGAAAAAAATTAAAAGGAGCGTGATTATGGGTTCACATTTGGGGAAAATAATGAAGTTATACAGGCAGAAATGACGATTTTCAATACAGATCTAAGTTTTTGAAAAATATAGTCTTCCAAAGTTCCAATGGCAGTTTTACATGATTTTAGAGTTGATTTCATGTAAAAAAAATTACATGAATCTAATGCTAAATAAGTTATATTTTGTAGTTCGATTTAGTGTTTATATTTTTCTGACGTGTTTACAGTAAGATTCCGGTCAATGTGCTTTAAGGGTATTTAAAGAATATGTAGGTCATGGGATCTGCACATGTTAAATAATGTGGTATGTTATGTCAAAACGCACAGTAGTTGAAGTGAAAATAAGGGGTAGTTAGTTAATGAGAAGTGAGATAGGGGGTGGTCAAATGTTTTAAGTCCATAGCACGGTATTTATGTGTAATTACCCCTAAAATAAATCCACATGTTGCCAGCTTATGGCGCCCCCATGTTCATCATCCTGGATATTGACTACTTTTTATTAAGTACAATATCCAAGTAAATGCATATAAGAAATAAACTAAAATAATTCTGCTGTTGTGATTTCACACCTGGTATGGAATTATTTAACCCTGGTAAAATTAATTTATTTCCAAGACTACTTGTCAAGAGAAAAACTCAACTATCACATTGAAATGTCAGGCAAATTGAAATTCCCACATCTACCTTATCATGTTAGTTTTTGAACTAGTATACCTATTGTATAAGCAGTTAGCAAAAATGCTAATAAATAAGTTTTCTTTTTCTTGTCTTGACACTGTGCCCATTCAGAGAGCAATGCTGCAGTTATAGTCCATCTCAATCCAAAAGTTGGTGTTAAGAAAACCCTCAAGTTCATGGTCACCTGATATTCTAGCATAGCTGATTCAATTGCTTTCTTTCAATATTTTGCACTACATGCCAAGAGCCCATAGCAAACCCAAATGTATAAAAACCAAACGTTAACCAAGATAGAAAGAGCAACAACAATAGACAGAGAAAATTCCAACCTAGTATCTATTGTATTAGCTCGCGACAAAAATACTAATTAATTAGTCATTTTATTAATTCATGCATGACTGACACTAACCATGCAGAGAGCACGGCAGCCGATCTAGTCAATGTTTATCCTAAAATTGGTGTGTCATACTATACACCCTAATATTCAAGTTCATTTAATATTCTAACATGTCCAATTCAATCATGATCTTCCAATATTCTGCACTACCTGCCCTTATGCCAAGAGCCAATAATAAACAAAATGTATCGAAACCCAAAGATGAACCCAGACATAAAGATAAAATACAGACAACGATAACTCTGTACCTGGTGCCTTAAAAGAGGCACTGCCAAAAGACCATCTGGTGGATTTGCTTCTGACCTTGGTTGAGAAAGATCCTACAGAGAATGCAAATGTCGGAATCTTAGTTCACCAATTGTTAACAATAATCATCTTAAATACAAATGATATCAAGAGATCTTTTCTTCTCCAATGGGTTCTCCAAGACTTTATGATAACAATAAATAATGCATAACCAATTCCTTGGTAGCCCACTACAGCAGCAAAAAACAATAAATTTCCTTAATACAACATATTTTCATCTTTCTGTTAATGTTCATTTAGGATGAATAGTACTTGTATGTATATCTGAGTAACTTGTTTTAGCACTAGGTAATAGTGGAACAGTTGACACAGCATTCATGAATGTAGAACATCCATCAATTAAAGGTAACATATATCCTAGATAACAAACAAAGAAACAACCATATAAAAAGTAAATCATAGAACGCATTATTGCTTGGTTGTATTCACAAGCACAGAAAAAGTTTTAACCAAACAACCTTTTAGGGGAAGGAACATGAAAGAGAAAAACTGGCAATAAATAAGGACCATGATAAAATAAAACAATTAAAGATACGGACTGTCTGTTGAATAAATAGCAGAATACAAGAGTAGGTAAGGAAGTAAAACAATAATGCGTGATAAAAAGTAGAAAGAAGCTATAACAGTTGGAAGCAATGATAGTTGGCAATCCCAATAGCCAACTATAGATGAAAGTATAGACAGATACTTTATGAAATGAAAATACACCAATAAGTATATGTAGCAAATGTGGCTGACTAGACACCTTGCAAATATTCCTGATCACAAATTTCAGGCAGTTAGTATTGGCTATGAACAATAATATGCCATTTTCACATATGACAAGGAATATGAATTCATTTAAGTTCAAAACCAATAAAGTTTCAGCTTATTTCTGTTCAAACATGTATAATGCTACCCTAATCTTGACAAATTTTAGCACTACTAAGGTGTCTGTTAAGTATGTAGAGTTAAGATGACTTATATAGCACCCCATCAAAATATGTTTGCAAGTGTAAATAGAATAATAAGCTAACCTGCAATGCAGCTCGGAAAATTGATCGTTCATCATTTGTTCGGAACCTTGTCCCTCCCACTCCTGTGTGATGAAGGGAATCATCATATGTAGAACGTTGTGAAGTAACACCAGACCTTACAGGCACCAGAAATTGAGTTGAGCGAGCAGGCTGACTAAACTCTTCTATAATACATATATCAGGGTCATTGTCCAAAAGGGACCTGCAATTTGAAGATTCAGAACTGAGTTTTGACCGATCAGAACTCATACTCTTAGGTTGAATTAATTTGACTCCTCTTTCATCCTTAATGCAACCCAACAGTTGCTTGTTTGAAGTAGATGTAAAGGGCGAACCCTGCATTGGGGCATTCAAACTCAAATCCGTACTACCATGAATAGAGGACTCACTAGCAATTCCAGCTATGACATCCTGTGCATGATGAGCTCTCTTAGACACAAGATTTATGTCTTCCTTTTCACCAATTGCGTGAAGGACAAGCTTTTGAGTTGACATAGAAGACCAAATACCAGGCACAGATTGTTTCAAATTTTTGCCCATAATAACTTTCCTATCACTCCAATGAGATGGTTTTTTCGTGGTAGTTTCATCTACAGTTCTAAGAGGAAAGCATGTATCATTGTTCTCATCCTTCACGCAGACAGATTGGTTTTCCCTTGACATATACGACTGAATAGATGGGAATGGTATAGAAAATACTCCGTTTGATCTAAATCTACCATCAGCATTACTAAGAGAATTTCCATTTGCTGGTGAAATATAGTTACCACCTTCACAATTATGATTCTGTCCATTTATGTCAAAGTAGTCAATTGTTGGTGCTTCAAGGGCATGTCGAACCCTCGCTCCCTCAGTGTTTAGCATCATCTTACTACTGGAGCATGCACTCTCAGTTGGCAAGTCTTCCACTTCATCCTTCATTTTAGTCATAAACTCTTCACTATTGGATAAAGCTTGAGAATAGAAACTATCAGGAATATGTTGTGACTGATCAGCAAAAAGTTCATTATACGCAGTAAGGCAATGTTGCATTGAAAAATGGTCATTCCATTCACTATTGACATCAGAACTTTGGTAAATAGTAGACTCTGTAGAAGTTGCATTCTGTGATGACATATCTGCATCCATGATGGAAAATTCCAAAGATGCAGATGAATTATTTTCAGGCCCCAGAGTTTCCATGCTATTATCACAAGAAGCACCATAGTTCCCAAAGTTTACATCCAAAGTCCCCATGGCAGAGCTATCTGTAGTAACCAGAAAAAACAAAACAAAACTGAATTAATGGGTCCGCTACAAATTCCAAACTCCAAACCAATAGAATATTGCATTCAACCTAGACCAAATTATTCATATCAATTTACTACAACTAATACCCCCTAGAGAGCAGTTTACATACATTTTGAATGGATATCCCCTTCCTCATTCTTGAAGAGAATGTTTGTTTTATCCATAAAACCTGAACCATGAATAACCTCCTGTGTAGCAAAACTAGATGCAGTGCTACAACTAGGAATTTCAAGTTGAGAGGCTTCAACCCTCTCTGAGCAACAAGCCTCACGACATGGCAGAAGCGGGAACAAGGAATTATGCTTCCCAGAACATGAAAGCATAGGAGAGCAAATCTGAGATGAGAATTCTGGGTTTCCATAGTCAGAGACCATAAGAGAATTCACTGCAGACTCAAACAAACCACCTGAGTACCCCACCCTCGACTCTGAAGCTTCCAAGTTAAGGGCAGACTTAAATAAAGGAACAGATGACTTAGTGCCTAAAGAAGATACTCCTTCCAATACCTGGAATCCTAGACAATAGATAAAGAAACAATCCATAATAGCGTAAAAATAATTGTGATGTGTTGAACCAGCCTTGGTAATTATAGTACCTTAATTGGATATCAAAATATCCGGTGTTTCCATGAATACAAGACAGTAAATAAAGCATTAAAGTATTTACCATTTTGAAGCTGCAAATTCTCACAGTTGCCTGCGTTAGGAATGGATTCACCTTGGGTAAAAATCGAATCCTCCGGGATTATCTGAAATCCAATACCAATATACAAGGAAAGTCATTAATGAAGTAGCAAACGTAGAGAGACTAGTTTACTAACCCGGGATCGAAAGCACCAGTGTAACAATGTGCAATATAACAGCAGATGGTGCAAAACAAGTCATTGTTTTCAATATTGCAACGTCATTCTACTGACAAAAGAATTATAACATATCCACATAAATGAGATGAATTTTTCCAGTTATTCATACAGGCACTAGCTGATATACATATACGCATACATATACCAACTTGATCAGTGCCTAAAAAATTCTCCACGTAAACTTTGCAACTCCAATAAAGTCAATAACCCAAAATCTGTTGTTTTTGAGTAACAAGTATGGAGTCTATTTATAAACAAAGATTTGCTTACAATATCAATTACAACACTGCTAATTTGGTCCTGAAAATACTAATTTCGCATTACAACATACTAAAACACCATCTTTTTCCTGTGAATGGACTAATATAGAAATTCAACGGCGAACAAGTTGCAGACCAAATCGAAAAGCAGTTTTGAATGACAATTCCCAATCCGAAGCAAGAGACCTACCTGCTGCTGCAGCTGCTGCTGCTCCAAAGGTTGCTCCGGCTCCTCCCCAAGAATGTGCCAGAAAGTGTCGAGATCCATAGACAAGTCTCCTCCGTCGTCGTCGACATCATCATCGCCTTGACCAAACAAATCGAAGCCCTCGTCCGCCGCCATCATCATCGTCACAGCAAAACCCTAAATCGCTCGGCGCTAGCTCTCACAAGTGTTCTAAGCAGAGCAAAAGGCAATTCCGCGGAAATTGAGCGAAGAAATTGAGGAAACGGAGATCGAAGAAACTCCAAATCGCATCCTCAGCGAAAACAACAACAACTGAATTTGGTGTCGGAGTGAGGTTCGGAGAAGGTTCGTGTGGGTAGGGTTCGGATTGAAGAGGAAGATGCGACTTTTAGTCTGATTTTTATTTTTAAAAATTAAAAAAAATATATGAAGAAACGTGTTCAATGGGGCTGGAGGCGAGAGAGCGGACCGTTTTAATACGTTAAGATTTGCGGAAAGATGAGGGCTGCGCGTAGCATGGCCACTACAGGCAAAGGTAACAATCATTCGGATCAGATGGGATCAGATCTAGTCGGAATTTCGAATTGAAACATGAGATTTGAACTAGTCGAATTATATATTTGCATTAGATCGGATAAATTTATTTATTTTACACTAAAATGAGTGAAATAGATCAATCCAATTCAATCCGATTTGATTTGAAATTAATCGAATCGAATCGGGTTTTTGTCCGATCAGATTTCGGATTGTCAGCTCTAATTAGAGGTGGTCATGCAGGTTTTGGGTTGAAACTGCCTACTCGAAACTCGACTTGAATGGGTAGCGGTCAAGGGTTGGTTTTGTATTTAAAATTTATGGATTTGATCAATCCGACCCACGATTTTCCAAGAACTCAACCTCAACTCGGAAATATATTAGTCTCGTGTATGTGACCCACGTTTGTAAAATTTCAAGTCGAATTTTCATATGCTTGCGAGTTCATGCTTAAATAGTCACAGCTCTAGTAGCAACTGATTGAGAGATATTAATTTGGAATCCTACTTGTGGGCACGGAACTCGATCTGCAGTTTTTTAAGTTTTGATTGCATGAAATTGATTCGGTCAATTTTCAGGGAGGGTCGGGCAATCTTGCACAACTTTCACATAAAATTTTAAATTTGATTCAAAACTCGTAACTCACATTTTTTCGGATTGGTTCAAGTTATGTCTTTCCAAACTTAAAGTGGTTGGTGAGCCAAAGGGTAATTTAATTATAAATTTTGAGTTTTACATGAAAAATTAAAATGCCAGCATTTTAATTTGACTTAATACGAAAATTAATCGTGTCTAAAGCTAGCAATTTGAACCGAAGTTCAGGGTTTCCAAAATTTGACCCACATTTTTTTGTGGGTTCGATCGTAGAAAATGAACCACTCAAAATTTTGGGTCGTGTTATACAAACTCGCATTTTTTTGTCTGCAAAATCCGACTGATGGACCGAAACCTGAACCTTTCCTAGGCCATAATAGAGTTAAGCATTTTTAATTCGGATTAAAATAATACCCAAAACATCACCAATCAAGTTTATTGTATGTAACTCGAATCCGTAAGAAATGTTGATCCAACTTTGAATGTACATAGATTTAAATCTAAATTGTTCCTTCTTTTCCGAACCATTTGATTTTTTTTTTCTTCTCTACATTAATTGTTCTTCAAATTTCATTTCCGGTTGATTTTGGGTTTTCAAAAAACATTAGAGTTTTAGACCGACTTGGTGGGAAATTGAGGAAAAAGTTAAAGGGCGTGGCTTGGTTTTTCTACGCCTCCATTGTCTTTTTCACACTTTGGCCGTTAATATAATACTCATGTTTTTCCTTTTCCCAAGTAAGGACGGAAATAGGAATGTCCTGCCTCTTCCACCAATGATTGGTCACAAATTTTCTTGTTGGAGTATTTCTTCTTCTATTATTATTATTGTCGACGTTAGAACTAGACCTGACAAATCGGGTTTTGGTCGGGTTCGGGTTGTTGAATTCAAACCGTAAGTGCTTTGGATTTGGTCGGTCTCGGGTCGGATTTAAACCAGTAGCCACGTAAAGTCTAGAGTTGTGTGGGTTTGCTTGACCCGAAAGTTGGTTGTGGTTTGGGAAAAATTCGAATATAGTGTCGGGTGTCCGCGGGTTCGGTCCAAATTATAAGCTTTAGATAGAACTTACGTTTTGAATTCTAATACTTGAAACCCGATCTTCATTTTGTACGGATTTGGATTGCATAACCTAAATTCGCTCTATTTATAGATAGGGCCAAGCCGGACAAATTCATATGAGTCTGCATATTATACACAGAAGATTCAGAACATGATTCGAAACTCGCAACTTGCACCTCAAATAAATACAACCCAAATTTTGCATTGTCAAATCTGGTTAAGGTGTGTGTCTTGTTTGAATGTTGTGTCATTTCACTTGTGATTGTATACATATTTTCTTATTGGTTTATTTTCGTTTCCATTTCCTTTTGTTTTGAATAGTACCGGTAATTCGGGTCTCGGGTCCAGGTCGGGTTTGCCTCGGGTTCGGGCTGTTGTGAGGAGGTCTGGACCCAATCCGCTAAATGTCGTGTGACCCATGTCAGGTCTCGGGTCGGGTCTTTTTTTTTTTTGAATGACAAACAAAGAAATGCAAACCATGAAAATTGGTGAAAATTGAATACATATATAAATATACAAGTCATATACTATCATGTACAAGACAAAATTGGAAACATATACTCCCTCCGTCCCAAAATGAGTGTCCTGTTTGTCTAAATTTTTTGTCCCAAAATGAGTGT
>JAYMTF010003125.1:0-16065 GCA_036897485.1 Pelargonium nanum | reverse complement strand
TCAACTTGAATAATCAAATTGAAGGCACTGAAATCCTCCCCTTCAGCCTGAATAGCACAAACAATTGACAATGATTGCACTTGAAGTTTAAGCCGACCACGTTGAGTGCTCTGCCAACCGTCTCTCGTCACCATCGTGTATGTCATATGATCCGACAACAAACTCGAAGTCTGATCCGATGACTTTGACCATATCACCACCTTCCAAGCCACCTTCTCCTTCTCTGCAATCGTCTCTTGCTGCCCCAAACGCCAGCCAAAAAACATATCGTGAATCTACGCCGCAAACCTGCAAAACCTAACAAAACCTTAACTTGCTATCAAAGCAAGACTCACTATCAGAACGAGAAAGACCGCAATTTGATGTATGCAAATCCAAATGACTGCAGTCGCTCTGAAATCAAGAGCAGCCGTAACCAAACAAAAATCCTATTCGACTCTAAAAAATTAAAAGTAATTTCTTAAAGAAGAAATTATTGAATAAATTTGTATATAAATGTCTGCTTATAACTGTAAATACAAATGAAATTAAAGCTTTTACTTACATAAATGGAGTGGGCCGCTTTTTTATTTTGAAGCCTTGCTTGCTCTGACCTTACTTTATCAGAAGAACCATTTAACACATGTTATGTTACACATCTTTTCTTTGACGCTCATACGGAAGGTATCTATGATCTGCTGCATTAACCCCCATGCTTACTTGTTACACCTTCCAATTACCATCTCATTTACCAAACACAAGTACACAACCCATAAATACATTTTGTGCTGTACAAATATTAATTAACCATGTGTCACACTTTCATAGTTTGATTAAAATGAACATGATTTGGGTAGTAACTGTAGGTTGATTGCGTAAAAAATAAATAAGGACTTCAACAATTAGATTGAGTTTTTAGTTGACTTGGTTTTCTAACATGATATCAGAACTTGTGTTACCTTGAAATTGTGCTTCTCGACTCCGACATCAGATATCAATTTGAACTTTCAGTTGAGATATTTCTCTAAAGGCTTATAAACCAACATGGACAGTCCAAGGGGCTGATTGAGCTTCACTATCAATATAGTTGCGTTTTGTGCTTATTGTGCCCACGTACGCACATTATATCTATCTCTCTCCTTTCCCTTTCGCATTTCCATTTTCTCTCGCACTCACCTTCACTTTCCCTACTGGTTTCGATTGCTATCCAGAAATTTACAGTCACCACTCCCAATTGTTATTCACATTAATCATATATTTATTTATTTAATACTCCTTCCACCATATTATGAAGCATGGACAACCCCAAAAAAACACCACAGATATTTGTTTCACTGATCGCCGCGCCGCCGGCGAAGATGAAAGACCGTCGGAACAAATACGACGCCGCTTGCTCCAGACTCTTCTGCTTCCTTGTTCTCTCTTGCCTCCTCTTCACCACCCTCTCCACTTTTCGCCTCTTTCCTTCCGGTAATTAACTCACTTAAATTATTAAATATAATATCTTTTTGTTTTTTCAAATTTATATATTTATAGAAATAAAAGAAACATTTTACTATCCATCCAGAAATGATGATGACGGCGTGGCGGACCAAGTCGATATTGAGAGTCGTCTCCGGCAACTCTCCGGTTTTTCCGGAGATATCGATACGAGAGACGGTTGAGCAGCCAGACCAGAAGCTGTTTTTTCTTAGTACTTCTAGTAATTACCATGTTCGCCTGATTAAAAACGACGCCGTTGATTGTGTTTATACGACGACCAACTCGTCCCGGCCGGAGCTTATCCAGCCGCCGGCTGCCGTGGAGACCGACAATCCTGACAACATCATCATACGGTGTCCTCTTCTACCACGTGGCGCCACCGTCTCGATTGCCTTCAAATCACTAGATGGGCTTCGCCGTGGGCCCATATCTGCTGGGCCGGAGGCCCACAAATGGGACTCTTTAGCCTACGACGCTATGATTGATCGCGATAATTCCACGATCGTTTTCGTCAAGGGGCTCAATCTACGGCCCGAAAGAGTCTCCAATGCTTCGCGGTTCGAATGCGTGTACGGCTGGGATTTTACGACCACCAGGTTTTTACTCAGATCTGACGTCGTATCGGTCGCACAGGAGATCGTGCGGTGCAAGACCCCTTTGAGTATTCTGAACCGCCCGCAGAGGATTAATAGTTCCGTCAAGGTGTCTGTTCGGGTCAAAGGCAAGGAAGCACTACCTTCGGTCGCCCGCCCGGGTACCCGACCCGCGTTTGACCCGGTATCCAAGAGGCCGCATGAGATTTGCATATGCACCATGGCGCGAAATCAGGGTCGGTTCTTGAAGGAATGGGTCATGTACCACGCCCGAATTGGGGTTCAACGCTGGTTCGTGTACGACAACAACAGTAACGACGACACGAGCAAGGTGATCGAGTCGCTATCCAGATCCAATTACAACATAACGCGGCACGCGTGGCCCTGGATCAAGACCCAGGAGGCCGGGTTCGCCCACTGCGCCTTGCGGGCTCGTGAAAAATGCGAATGGGTCGGGTTCATCGACGTGGATGAGTTCTTCCACTCGCCGTCCGGGTTCTCCCTCTCGGATATAACCCGAAACCAATCCGGGTCAATCGGGGAGATCCGCACCGCATGCCATAATTTCGGACCGTCGGGTCAGAAAGAGGCCCCACGAGAGGGAGTGACGGTGGGGTACACGTGTCGCGTGGCGCTGCCGGAGAGGCACAAGAGCATGGTGAGACCGGAGGCGCTGAACTCGTCACTGGTGAATGTGGTGCACCATTTTCACCTCCGGGAAGGTCTCAGGTTAGGGACGGAAGTAGGAAGAAGAGTGTGGGAACAGCTGCCCCTACTGAACTTTTTTTTTTTATAAAAAAATACTATGTATATTTACTGTGTTACATTTTTTATCCTTATTATGTTTAAAATATTATCTCAAACTCTAATAATTCTGTGCACTGAGTAAATTTTCTGGATCCGTACCTGTTTCAGGTACCGAAACATGGAGAGAGGAACGATGGTGGTGAACCACTACAAGTACCAGGTGTGGTCGGTGTTCAAGGAGAAATTTTATAGGAGAGTGGCGACGTACGTGGCGGATTGGCAGGATGAGGTCAATGCCCGGTCCAGGGACCGGGCACCCGGTTTGGGGTTCAAAGCGGTCGAACCGGGAGACTGGTCGGGTCGGTTCTGTGAGGTGTGGGACACGGGTCTCAAGGACCGGGTGGTTCAAATGTTTGGTGACCCGGAAACCCATCTGTTGCCGTGGCAGGAAGAGGAGGAGCAGAAGATTAAGAATTTGAATGGTACAAGTCGCCGACAATGGAGTTGGAGAAAGCGTTATCACTAACGTTGCTGTGAAATTATGTAAATTAAAAAAAATATACAAAATGTATGTGCTGTACAAGAGAATAATAATAATAAATAATAATACAGAAAATATACATTTCTTGCCTTATATATGCAAGTTCATTATTCATGAAAAATATAAGCATGTTAGAGGCAAAACCAAAGGCTATCCTTTTTTTTATTTATTTTTTATTTTTTAAATTGAGCTACACCCTTTTAGAACCCCACTCCACCCCACCCGACGCAATAAGATTTGAATCCACGACCTCCTACGTGGAGATGTGTGTCTTGACCATTGCGCCACCCCCTAGGGGGCAAGGCTATCTATTTACTAATGGGTTGTGGCTCAGTTGGCAACACACACTGAAATTGTGAGAAAAACTCTATGATTCAATTTCTAATAAACACACCTATAAGGAGGAGTGATGAGTCTTAACTGTGATTAAGTCCCGAACAAAATTAAACTAGTAGTTTAGACCCAAAAAAATGTTATCTATGTACCATCTGGTGAAATTTATAATTACATAAAGAGAATCAGAATCTTAACCATTATAAATTGGCTGAGGCTCTCAGCCAAGAAACAATCGAAATGGATCTGGGCGGGAAGCTCTATATATGCCCATAAATTCATTAGAGCGGGTATGATATTTTCTCTTACATAAAAACTATACCAAAAATATATGTTAATTCACTGTGTGACATTTTTTCTTAACTTGATTTAAGTATATTTTAACAAAAGTCAAATCTCACATCATTGTTACCAACCAAGGTGAAAGTGCAACAACCAATTCATAATCCTAGAGGCTAGAGTTGAGGTTTTGAATATGTTTTTGTTGTAGTGCAACAAAGGTAGAGTCCAGTACAGCCTGCACAGAGTTTGTTCCTGCCCAGTTTGGTCCATAAACAAACTTTTAAAATTACATGTCTTGACTTCTTCTTCAATTTCCTTTCATTAGTTTCATTAACAACTCTTTGTTGCACTGAAAATTCACATGAAATTCTCATAAACTGTGAATATCTATCACTCTCACAAGTCACAAATGAGAAAAATAAGAGGATAAAATTGGGCCAGTTACATGCTATTTGCCAACTACCAGACCTCTCCTTAAGTATAAGAGCTATGTGTGTGTGTATATAAGAAGGTAATAACTCAAAAGTGTTGAAGTACAAGTTGATTGAATTTAATAAACTCTGAGAAATGGCAAGGTCATTTGTTGTATTTGCCTTGTATTGCATGATCTTCACAATGACAGTAGCAGCAGCAATGTCTCATGACGAGCACGAGAAGCACTCTCCGGCTCCATCGCCATCTCATTCTCACTCTCATTCTCCGTCTCCATCTCCGGGCAGCCATTCTGGAAGTCACAGCTCTGCAGCACCTCAATTTGGGCCTCACTTGCTCACCTCAGCAATATTTGCTTCCTTGGCCTTGTTGGTTCCATTTTTCCTTTCTTTCTTTCATTAGTTCTTTGTTTTCATTTGGGTATTTTGAATAAGATCCAGAGGTTGTTGGATTCTTGATTTGCTATACATATACATCCATTGTTTCTATGTATAGCAACTCCTCATGTTTGTGTCTTGATTGATTTGTTGTCATGTCATGTTCTAGTTTCAAATAAGCATATGTATATGATTGTTGATTTCTTGTAATTTATAAGCTCATCTATCATCCTTTATTTTTCATGCACTACTCATGTCATAAGACAATTATATTTATCTAAATTTATGAACTAAGACAATTATAGTTCAACAAAAGTCAAAAGCTGCAAGTACAATGACAAATTCTTAATCCTGGAGGATTTGAGTTTTTATTGTACTACTGCAATGACAGTACAGTACAGCACATACTATTAGCTGACCAGTTCCTAAGTCTACTCACATCCAAGATTAAAACTATTTGTCTTGACTTGTTCTTGATTGGCCTTTAGTTTGATCAAGAGCTATCTTTGTCTATATATATAAAAGAAGCAAATTAATAGCTCAAAGTCTTGAAGAACAAGTTGATTGGATCAACTCTCAGAAATGGCAATAACCAGAAGTTCTTTGCTTGTAATTGCTTTGTACTGCATGATCTTCGCGGTGGCAATGTCACACGAAGGACACCATCACGGGGACGAGCACTCGCCATCCCCATCTCCCACCGGAAGCAGCACCAGTGGAGCTGGAGAGGCCTTTGCTCCTCATTTCCTTACCTCGAAATTATTTGCTTCCATGGCCTTCTTTGTCCCACTTTTCCTCTCTTTCTTTCATTAGTTCTTTTATTTTTTTCTTTTGGGGTGTGAATGTTTTTGCTGCTTTCTGAATAAAGAGTGTTACCTCTTCTGAATTTGTTCAGAACCTGAGAGTGGATTCTCCTATGTAGTACCTTCCTGTTGTATCAGAATAAATGTCATGTCTATTTAGTTGTCATGTTCTTTTCTAGTTTCAAATGCACAAATGACTGTTTGTTGAAAATCAGAATCAAGTCTATAAAAGCAGCATGAAATTAACAGTCCAGACAGATTTGCTGGGAGGCCTGGAAAAGAATAAAGAATTGTTTTTATCAGAAACAAATCACAAAATAGCTCCTTATAATTGTGAGATTACAATAAAGAATTGTTTTCAACTAACAGCAATGCTATAAAGCAAGTTATTGTTCCCTTATGTCTAAACTACTAAATGGTCAAAAAGGAGTTGCCACTGAAGGGAAAAATGGCCTGACAACATAACTTAAGCTTCACAACATTTTCTTTTCCCTATTTTCTCACAATTTACAACTTTCACGTATAGACAATATGTCCCGTAGTCTGCTCGTGATCACCTCGGCGTGTAATGTAAAATTGCAGAAACTGGAGAGTTTGTTTTTTTCCCTTTAATCTCCTTTTCGAGCAAGGAGGCTCATCCTTGGCACCTCTACCTTGCAGATGTACAAGAGGGCTCATAGGATGTGGATGCTTTAAATACATGCATGCTTTTGGCAGGTCTATGAATGCTTATGAGATCGCTTTCTACTGCCGGAATGTGTCTCTCCCTTTTCCCTCATTCTTCTCTCTAGAATCCTCAATGAAAAGGAGATGGCTCCTACGGAAGCCATGGCATAGAATAATCTGTATGGCGTGAAAGCTAGGCCAGAGAAGGAGGAGAAATATCCGGCCAGCAGGTAGATGTAGTACAGTCTCACCTTCTGAGGAAGAATACTTGGAAAAGGAAACAAAAAAGAATGGAACTCGGGCTTTGAATTGCAGACGCCATGAAGGATGACACCGATGCAAAGTATTGAATCCAGGAACCATGGAAAGCTGTGACCCATCCTTAATCTCTGCAAACAAACAGAAAGGTTAGTTGGATGATTCAAATACGTAATGTGAACACAGTACCCGGAAACCTCACAGGGAGTTGGCAAGTTAGTAAACTCAATATAGAAACTAAATCCCAAATTTAGGGTACTATGAATCAAATATCTTCTTTTTCTTTTCTCTTTTCATTTTTAGCACAAAATACATGCAGTTGCACTCGTCATCCAAGAGCACAACTGTTCAGTCCTTGTCTATACAAGTTCATCTGATCTTGAAGGAAGCATGCATGTAATGTGTTACTTTAGTTCTAATTTTCTATAGAAAGACCAAAAGCGAATTCAATGCATGCCTGACAATGGTTAATGCACATAAACATACTCGTAGAATAAAACATCAATTCATGTCTGAGCAGCTTTCCAATAGTGAAAAAAATGAGATTTTTTTAATAAAAAAACGGTTGTTATTGGTTCAGTTGGTTTTCAAGCAACTAATAAACTCTTGAGGCTGAAATTCTGCCACATGGAAGAATAATGGTTCGAACTCGTGTTGCTTTAGGTTATAAATATTGATAGTATTCTACGCACTCCAAAATAAAAAAGTTGATAAAACTCTATTATTGTGGCGCATCAAAGTTATCACAGCCTAAAAGAGGAGGGGGGCATATAATATGATTTACCACTCGTATTCTAGATGATAAGATGGATATATAATCCATACCTGCAACCAAGCCAGAAGCGAAGGGACAAACATGAGTGCTGCAATAAGATGCAGAATCAGCAAGCCATGACAGTGATGGAAGATCTCTAACTGAGTTTCAACAAAACTCTTTGAACAGTTTGGACTGCTGAGCAAGTTATTTTCCAAAGTGACCTTATGGTGGAATCTATCTTCACTTTTGAGTACAGCTCGCTGTGAATTATCACGGCTGCCGTCTTTAGAGTCAGATACCTCCTTCCTTTGTGCATGACTGCGTAAGGAAGCTGTCAAAAAACTGTTTCAAAACATGAAAGCAACCATTAGAATCACCTTGGCAACATATAATTAAGGTAATGATATGCACTTGAAGCTTCCAGTATAATTGATCTTCAAGTACTAGTTCTAATTCATGAGTTAAAATGCTGCTTAGAACAAATAACTTGCCAATATACTGCTTGATAAGCAGAGAGAGATCATCATCAAAACACACCTGCACAATGCACTATGACAGCGAAAAGCATGAGACAAAGGGATAACGAATAGACCCAATGCAGGATGAACAAAACACACCAAGGTGATTGCAGCCAACGCTGTAACCAATGATTGATTGGATCTTACAATCCTTATTACCTGTTTGAAGAATAAATGAGATCAGAATTAAAAAGTCCAAGAATAAACATAAAAAGGTATATAAAATCTTCAACCACTGGAAATGTAAATAAATGAAATGAATGAATGCAATCATCTATATAAAAGAAAAGAAAGCTGCTTTCGAAAAGGAGAAAAAAAAAACTAAAAAAACAACTACAAAAAGGTATACTCAAATTAGACGTTCTTACAACTACATATTGGATAAACATTAACAGTGAACCTACTCAACTGACATGCAACTGAGTTCCACTCATGTGACAGACAAGCTTACCCTCAATGAAAAGAAACTTGAAGAAAGACTAAAAAGCCACTGGAGGGACACAAAGGAGAAGGTTTGTTCCCACACTTCCCACCTACAAAATATCAAGTACTGTGAATAAGCGTATATAAGTGGAGGAGTGATAGTTACCGCATGCTAGGTATAGGTAGGTAAATAAGACATACAAAGAAATAAAAGCTGTATGAAAAAGGAAAAGGTATTGTAAATCATGCTCCTAAGAGCATCTGATATAATTCACTTTCTAGTTTTTACCCATGCGATACAAAAGGAAAGGAAAGGCATGAATGGAAAAAGTTTATAATACCATCTAATTATGGTTCCGATGCTACTCAGGATGATGAGAGTTACTAGAATATTTTAGAAAATATAGGTTTTGTTTCTTTATGTTCTCTATAAATACTATATTCTGTTATAGTATGGCCTTGCTTTTGAAATGTTTCACATAGAATTATTGAATTTCCATCTCATTATTGCTCTCTCCTTTCCCTCCCTTTCCTTCTCTCTGAGATTCTTATTTGCTAGTTTCTGTCCTACATTAGATGCATAATGAGCCCGTATTATGTTAGATCATCTGACGCCAATGAAATGAAAAAAGCTTACATCAATGATAAAGATACTAGTCTAACTATCTCAATAATACAAAAGACAGAAACAAGTAACTGACCTTGTCTTCATGAAAACAAGCAGGGAGGCAGCCACATAAAAAACCAATTGTGAAACCGAAACAAGGAGAATTACAACCCCATTTGCTAACAAATAACAAATTATTGAGACAGTGGTGAAGCTTGCAATTGGAGGAAATGGCTGAGACATTAGAAGGGAAAGCAACAAGGAAACGAGAATTGGTATGATGGCTAATAGAATGAATGGCGATGGCATCCGCAAATTGGATTCTACAGCTATCAACATTGAAGGTATTGGCATATCATGATCCCAGGCGTCTGCTTGCCGCATCAAAGCAAAAAAGACAACAGCGACAGAGAAACCAACTATCTGCATAACAGCATTTGAAGAAAATGCAAGCTTAAATAAAACCGATATGAATTATGAGGTATCATTAGCTGCTATTCAAACGAAGGAGAACGAAGCAGCATTTTAGAGATAAAAAAATTAGGAACTACACAAATAATGTCAAACAAAGTAGCATTAGTATATTGCTAAACAAATATGTTTCAGTATGTCATATAATATATTGCCAATATCTTCTGATTCGCTAATCGCTAAACATAATCACTGCAATAGCATGTATAAAGCGAAATATGTAGCAAGAACTTTAAGCATCTCCACATGTATATCTTTGATGGATGACACAGCATATGCAGAATGTAAAAACATGAGTTAGGCATTCGATGCATCTTCTGACTGCAGTCATGTGAAATAAGGAGAGTACCTAAAGCTGTTTGGGAACCAAAATTAATGTTGAAATATTTCTTAGGGTAAAAACAGATTGCATTCTTGAATATAGGTCTATGCATGTTTGCACCATCACCCACGGACCCAAAAAATTTGCAATTGGATAATTAAACAGTGAATGAGCCACTGAACAAATTGACCAAAAAGTATTACCCTGTCAAACTAACCAATGACCGTGATGTGACCCATAGACAATTGAGCATCATGTATTATCATTGGAGTTTTGCATTAAAACAGACATAAATGGACATTTTCCACCATTAGTCTTGAATACCTAAAATCTTTTCAGGAAAATATAATGCAGAAAATACAGAAACTTCTTACCTGCGGACCATATAAAATCAAAAATCTGCTGGCAGCTGCAGTGACAGGGACAGAAATGCTAGATTTATATGAACAATGAGGATCAGCCTGCAGAGGATGAAGAAACAAAAGACTTTTAAATCATGAAATGGCAGAAATGCAATCAATTAAATTGTGATACAAAAAAAGAGAGATTTCATACCAGTAGCATAACAGTGGTTTTTTCTGACCCTGAAGTCGAACTCCAAACAGCAGGTGATGAATCAACAACAATTGTCTCACTATACAAATTTGGAAATATGTGAAGACCTGATGTAGCATCCCAAGCAAGAGCTACAGGTGGGAAACAACGCAGTTTGCAAAGCCCTACAGTACAATGAAAAAGCTAACTTAGGACAAAAGGAGACTATATATACATACATAATAATTAATAAAAAAATATTAAAAATATTGATAAGTAGCCATACAGAAAATCACATTTACAAATTCAATCTGGACCGCTTATTTTCACCATTTACTACCATAAGCAAACCTTACAATAAGGTCAACTATGTTCCATAAAATCCACAAGCATACACAGACACACACAAGACAATCAAGAAATTAGACATGGAATGATAGACTAGAGGATTAGATTGACTGCAAACGAAATTAAATTCCTTACTACTATTTTCTACGTTCGCAACCTCTTCAGCTGAAACCCCCGAACTCTTTATTCCACAGCCCACAGTTTTCAAAGACAATTTAACAGGCAAAAGGCCTAAACTGATAGCAAATGACAGATCAAAAGCAAGAGGATGGTCCTCCTTCATAAAAACGTCCTGCACATCCTCAAAATCATGCACCAATCAGAAGTCAGTCACGTAAACTACCAAGCCTAAATCAACACTATTACAGCCTAAGCAGAAAGTCAGCTGCTTCAAGCAAGTATTAACCTTTTGAGAATATGCAGACAGAAGAATCAATTGAGGAGAGAACTTTATCATCCCTTCCTCTGGATTAAAGAATTGCCCAACTGCCATAGAAGTTGCTGGCGGTGGTCTTCCTGAAATAGTCTGACCACCAAAAAGCCACTACATGTCTCAGTTACTCAAATAATCTCAATCTATCACATGCAGCAATGCAATTTGCAGGAAAAACAACAGCGGAAAACAAAGAACTATGTAAGGAGCTCATATTTCGGAAATCAAACGATTCAATTCTCGAGAATATTAGTTTATCCAGAAATCAACAAGGGACCGAATTTCAGCCAGCAATGGATGTAAACGGGTATGCCCAACAGAAAATAAAATGAACTAAACATAATTTCACGATCATACTCATGACAGAAGATAAAGGTCAGCACATAACATGCAATGAGGTAAGTAAAGTCATCCTTTGGAGGTTCACGACTTTCAGGGTTATGAGAAAATGATCTTCATTAGCAGTAGAAGACTGGAGAAGCAAAGCATCCCAAATTAGTCATGCACATCAGCCCTTCTGCACAAGTATTTAACTTTCTGCTCCTATTATGTCAAAGACTTGTGGTGCACAAACTACTGAAATACAATCAATGTGACAAAGCACTGGCATTACAGGCTTCACATCTTTATTTACATGGGTGAATCCATGAGATGATT
This sequence comes from Pelargonium nanum, assembly GCA_036897485.1. Lineage (NCBI taxonomy): Eukaryota > Viridiplantae > Streptophyta > Magnoliopsida > Geraniales > Geraniaceae > Pelargonium > Pelargonium nanum. Next base: position 4,502 of record JAYMTF010003125.1, on the reverse strand, counting down.
CTTAGGGTACAAGATAGGAGAAAAACCAGGAAAGAAAAACATTATTATACAATCACAATATAGATGCATTTTGAAAAGAATAAATAAATAAAGTGAAACACAGTACCGGGCGAGGTGCAACTGAGATGGTAAGGAATCTGAAACCATGCATATCCTCAGGACCCATTCGAAACACAGCAGATGGGGGTGCTTGTTCCGTCTGACCGCCAGGCTCAATCTGATAAATACACAGCATATTCAGAAATAAGAGCATGTAACTGACTGCTGAGTAACAAATCTGCACGCCCCACCAATTTATCATAATAGCTATATACTCCCTTTTTTAAGTACTAAGTACTAAAAAAAATTACCAGTACAATTCACTAGGATTCACAAGGCACGACAAATTCAAAACATATACCAAAAATATCCATATATGTACAACCATTAGTACCTGCCTTGGAGCCGGCCCAGATGGAATGCGCACAATGTTTGATGTCACTTCTAAGACCTGTTCACTTGCAGGTAAATCTGATGTTGAATTCCCCTTTTCAGGCCACAGATGAAGTCTAACCCCTGAACATGGAGCGAGGTTGGTCACAAGTATGAAGTGTCTTTTCCCATTTGACTCCTGTGCATACAAATCAAACTATGACAAACTTTACCTAGGTTCAGGAATGCATAATATAAAAGCAACAGCAAATTGGTACAAATAAATAAATAAATAAAGTATCCCTGATAATATCAGTTTCTGGATGCTCAACTAGAAAATCAAAGCAAGCTCTGATTTTACATTTTAGAACTTCAGTGAAATTATGTAGATCAGCACTCCAGCAGCTAAGTGGACAGTCAATTATAAATTCATAGTAGTGCAAGATATTAAAAATCCAAACTTCAACCTGGCACCAATGCACCATACTTCAATCTTCCGTGGAAGTGAAAGTCTTGGATAAAGGAAATAAAAAGATTGAGATTAACTCTTGCAATCAGTAAACTAAGCATCTAAGAGAATGAATAGCATAGATATATGATAACATATAAATGAGTAGGGAGATGTTTCTATATTGTACAAGGCAAATTAGTAAAGCTAACCTGTTTCTTTATGTCTAGCCACCGCCTCCTTCCATCCATGGCTAATACAGTAACTGTACTTGTCTGAATGTAAAGGTCCTTCTCAAGGCCATCATCATGCCAGTACGCATTGCTGGGACACGGAGATGAAGTACGAAGTACAGAACCTGCAATCATGGAACCCAACACGTGACATTATAATACAGAGGTATATTAATGAAACAATGTCTAGACAAGTAATTTTGTATTAGATTTTGATAGTGTTGTGGAATGCCCTAGAGACCATTCATTATATTGTGTGTATAAAGTACTATGCATCATGTTTAGTTAATTAATTAATAAAAGACATTGTCATTTTTCAGGGTTATGAGAAAATGATCTTCAAGAGAAGATTGGAGAAGCAAAGCAACCTAGTATATATGTAATTAGTCATGCACATCAGTCCTTCTGCACAAGTATTGAACTTTCTGCTCCTTTTATGCCAAGACTTGTGGTGCACAAACTACCGAAGTGCGATCAATGTGACAAAGCACTGGCACATCACTATGATCACTGTTAGACGTCAATCAATGCTTGTGACGTCAGACGTTACTGCCAACGTCATGGGATTCTAAAGGGTCACACTCAATGTGTTCTGCAGATTAGATACTCCTCAAACTCAATGGGAATGATTGAAAGGTGTTTCGGTCAACAAAACGGAGCTGAAATTGTCCATTGGGACCCGTAGCCGTGGGTCGACTCAGTATCAACATTGTATTACTATTTTGAATAGGAAATAGTCTATCTCTCTGCCAATACACATAGGGGCTTACTGAAACACTTTGGTTTTAGAGCACTATTCAGCTATAAAGAGCGTGAAAGATTGGATCTACAATTGTTGAAAGATTGCAATCGAATTTGAGTGTTCTTCATCGTCCTTTGCTAGCACCTTGAACCAAGAAGATATAGGAGTGTTCTTATTTACTCTGTGACATCATTGGGGATAGGCGAATCTCGGTGAAGAATCGTCAAAAGACTCAAAGATATGCTTCATTGAGGTAATTATTCTATCAACCATTGGGATTCCTTGGTAAAGTGATCTTGGGATGAAAGAATTTCAAATTCCAAAACATGTATTAATTTCTTCCTTCAGATAGAACTAACGTCATCACTTATCCCAAAATGAGTGCTAACTATCCCCTTTTTTTGTTGTTGTAAAATTTAAGGATAAATTAGTTAGGGTTGGATTTTACTCTTATACCTCATGTACTCTTGTTGTAACAATATCAAGGAGTAACTTACCTAATGATATTATTAGAAATTCATGCATATCTAACTTCTTAAGAAGGAAAAAAAAAAAAGTTAACCCTCATTTTGGGACAATTTTTTTATAAAGAAAGTGGGACAGAATTATAAGATAACAAAAACTAATAGCCTCTTTATTCCACATATAAAACTAAATTTGAAATTTCAGTTTGTCAAGTAAGCAACTACTTCATTCTACTTAGTTGGCAACAGCATTAAATGCTTTATATTCATGCTATTTTTTTGTTTAGTTTAATCCTGGCTGTCTTTAACTGAATTGTATTAATTGTATGACTGCTTTTTCAGTTCTGGATTTTTCAATTGTTATCATTGACTCGAGCACTTATAATAAGTAGACATTGTAAGAAATATGATTTGTAGTCATTTTAGACTTTGATTTGCATTGTAACTTTTAAGAGTGAGTACTGAATTTGGTGGGTTAAACATGATCCAGCAAATTAGTAACAGGATTTATAAATTTCAAATGGATATTTACAGCCATACCCCGCAGGAGAAAGGAACTAGGATGGGAAGGACAAAAGAACAAGCAGTTTGGGGTTGGCAAATAGTGTGCCTGTTCCCTAGTTACTAAAATACTACCAAATTCTATATTTTTACCCCCAGGGGCGTCTCAACGTTTGTGGGGCCTTAAGCGGGATTCTAGCGTGAGGCCTTAACAATTAAAATAATAATTTTTATATTGCTTTAATTAAATTGCACTATAAATTATATTTTTAAGATTCGTGCAATGCACGTGCAACGCACATAACATAAAATAGTAAAATTTATTTTGGAATTGAGTTCAATGTTTCTTCTCAAATTAAATCTGAACTTAACCGTTAAAAGTACATATAAATAATATTTAAGGTTTATCATTTTTCAATTAAAAAATATGGGGCCTTAATTTTTGGGGCCTAAAGCCCTTGCTTCATTTGAAGCAAGGTAGAGCCGGCCCTGTTTTTACCAAAACTTGTTAAGAATTGGTGATTTTATTCCAAACCTTTCAGCAATCATACGAGTGGAGTATAATCTAGTCTGTAGCCTATAGAAAGATAGAGTGAATATAGACAATACCAGCAACTTCTTTCACATCCTTATTTGGAAGATGAGTTAGCCGTTGTGGCAAGTTTTCTGGAATCCTCCCACTGAAATTGTGTGGTACCCCACTTCGAAGCATCCTTGCAAACGTAGCAAGTCTTTTCCAACTGTCAGAGAACGGCTCACTTGTTCTTGAGTCCACCAAACTAAGGAGAGTATGTGACACCTAAACAAGGATACATACTCAGAAATGTACATACCAGAATTAAATACGGGATTTAGGACACTCACTTGAACAACTAATTGATTACACCATAAAATACCCTGATGGTCCATTGACAACCACACATTTTTTATGCTTGTACTACTTATCATGAATCCATGAGTAGGAGGCACAATACCATCAAGCGACCCCAACTTCGTTCTAATCTGAAGACAGAAAGATAAGAGTTGACGCATAAATACACAAAGTTAATGACATATCAAACATTAAAATAAGAATAAATATGACCACAAGAACAATTGCAAGCTTAATACGAAGACATTATCACACATCCACTGGGTCCAATAAATTTTTGTGGAGTTCGAAATTCTAAAAGCCTGCCAAAGAACCTACTCTTAAGGGCTGAACTTGAAGAGTGCACACGATTGCTGTAATTGTTCAATAAACAAACTAATGCCATAGGTACAAGAACATATTCGATAGGAAGTAAAGCTCATCAGTAGAATTATCTAACAAGGGGAAAACAAATTATATGTCTTATAGATAACGTTTACAGCATAACTTCTAGCAGCATAATGAAGAGACTCATGTGGAGATCAAAACAGATAAATCATGAGTGCCCATACTCCAGATAAAATACATATTTCACATGTGGATTGAACATCCTGGCAAAACTTTGATTCAGTTCAGTGACAGTAAATCAGGGGCGTCTCAACGTTTGTGGGGGGATTAAGCGGGATTCTAGCGTGAGGCCTTAACAATAAAAATAATAATTTTTATATTGCTTTAATTAAATTGCATAATCAATTATATTTTTAAGATTCGTGCAATGCACGTGCAATACACGTGCAACGCACATAACATAAAATAGTAAGATTTATTTTGAAATTGAGTTCAATGTTTCTTC
>JAYMTF010003124.1:0-16067 GCA_036897485.1 Pelargonium nanum | reverse complement strand
ACAAAATCTGAGGTAGTGTCTTGACCCTAACCAGCGAGCCTATTCGCCACCCTGTAATTAGTTTCTCTATAATGGTGTTCCACGATCACTCTCCAAGCACGAGCACCTTAACATCTTCCACTAAGAATGACAGCTCCCAACTACAATCATCAAGACCCAAATCCATCCGCACTACAACTTGTGAATCATACGGCAATCCACCTCCCCTCCAACCTTCTTGCCAAGCCACTGTCAAGCCCAAACGCAAACCCTCAAGCTCAACTACTATAACTGAAGCGATCCCAATGTTGCCAATGAAAGCATAAAGCCAGCGCCCCGAGGCATCCCGAAGCACTCCCCCGTACGAAGCTCGACCAGGATTACCGACCCATCATAGTTAAGGCTAATTTATCTCTATGCCGAAGCCAACCAAGAAATTTGTAGAGGAATTCGACCAAGCCGCACGGTTTGAAAATCAGCCAAACCCTGGTTATACGCCTCGGTCTCATATATGACTGCTAGAGATGGAACAAGAAGTACCTTATAATCTGTCTGGAGTAACAAACCACATCTCCACCACCAAATCAGCCACAACACTGCCCTAAAAATTAAACCCCAAGGAAAACCTCTTACCTCTTCCTGACCATGACTCAAATTTTTGTCAATCCAGTCATGAGCTCCAACCTGAAAAAACCAAGCCACAAAGGTTGACGGTACCAGTTTCGATCGACCAGACCAGACTGAGCATGCGACAATCCCAAAGAATATGAGCCTCATCCTCAACAACTCCATTACAAATTTGACAAACCGGGTAATCCACAATACCCCTAGAGTATCACATCATACCCGAAAGAAGCATGCCTCTACGAGTCAGCCAAACTAAAGAAATTCAACATTCATGTTGTGAAATTAACAATGAGAAAATGACATATTAAGAAAATTTGAGAGAATTAGGGAAAGAATTTTGGAAGAAAATAAGTGATTTTTTTAACGCATAAAACTAATAATTTATTATTCAAATCGGACTATAAAAAAGACGATATTAAATTGGAGGTTTGAAGACCAATCCATCATGGCAAGCCCGCTAAAGAGACCAAAGACCTAACAAACTCGTGGGCCACTTGATTCGCAGATCAACCTGTAAACAAAAGATTGAAACTACCAAACTGAGCCACAATGGCTAAAATATCTTGAATAATCAAATCAAATGCACTGGAATACTCCCCATCAGCCTGAATAATCAAGTTGAACGCACTGAAATCCTCCCTTCCAGCCGTTAGTTTATCTTTTAAATCGTCTGACGTGAAATTTAAAAAATATTTAATCAAAATTATTATTTTTATTCGATTATTTTGTTGATGTGATCTAGTTGTATTAAAAAAATGAGGAAATTACCGTTTACTACCCTGTACGAGACACCTTTTACAGTTTATTACCCTTACGATATTTTTGTAACTTTTGAGTACCCGGTACTTGAAAAAGCTCTTTACGTCCATCAAAATTGACGGAAAACGCCATTAAACATGTCACGTGCGAAGCACATGTGAATTTTTTTTAAATATTGCCCAAAATGCCCTTAAGGCTGTTTGTTCACCATCTTCGTCTTCCTCATCTCTGTGAGTGAGAATTAGGGCAAAAATTGGGGGAAACACTGGGATACATCTGCAAGTGTGGAAGATTGAAGGAGTATGGAAGATTGGAAGAGGAAAGCGAAGATGGCCGAGTTAGGGCTATACGTCTGCAAGTGTGGTGTGGTTTATCCCATTCGAAGCTCAAATTCGAAAAAGAACCCAGGAAGGAGGTTTGTTGGATGTGGAAGATACACGGTAAGTATTGATTTATGTTTGTCTAAGCTTTTATTTGTTCCTTTAATTTATGGGTTGAGAAGTTGTTGAATTTGTTGTTTTGGAAACCCTAAAAAAGAAATCTGATTTTACTGTTTCTAATTGATTTGTGTGAATGAGAGTTTCAAATGCAATTCTTTTAACTGGATTGATCCAAAGACATGTGAGTATGGTAAAAAATTACTACCAGATTTGTATGATCAGATGAAGAAGTTGAAGGCAAATTGTGAAGAGCTGACTGAGATCAATTATCAGCTCATAGAGGAGAATGCTTTGCTGAAGAAACAAGTGCTGGAGTATGAAAAAATGAAGCCAAAAACAGAGTGTGAACACCAAACGGAAGAAGAGATGAATGAGAAGCTCAAAGAAATGGGAACAACCATGAATGAGGGGATTGAAGAAAGGGAGCAGAGCTGTGGTAGAAAAGTAATTGGATACATTGTAGTATGCATAATTAGTTTATGGTTGTTTAGGTGGTTGAATGAAGTAGGTAGCCATGACTGATCCATGGTGGTCCTGTGTAATGTTTGAAATGCAATATGAATGAAGATGAAATGTTATTGAAATTTGCGTGTTGTTGTAATGTTGTTGGAATGTGGTTGAAATGTGGTTGGAGTTTGTTGTAAATGTGGTTGAAATTTGGTTGGCATGAAGATGAAATGTCGGAGATCTGGAAATCAACAAAAAACAATACAAATTGATCAAAAACAAAACTAAATAATTGGACAACATAAGTGTATAATTGAAACCCATCTCCTGTCATTCATCCATTTCAAATTTACATCATTGTCAAAAATGAGATTCTTTCTCCATTACATCACTTCCACTACCTAGATGCAAGAAACACTATACAGCACAAACAAAAGGCCAAAATTGTGCCATGTGACTTTACTATTACACTGCATGTCCACTTGCAATTAAAAACAAAAAAAAAACATCCCACAAAACCCAAAAAACATTCAAACAAGCCAGTAATTTATGGCTGACTGTGGGGTCCAAGTTGTGTTGATTGTTGTGACCTAATTTCTTGTTGAGAAGCACCCCTCATAACTCCCAATTTCCTTGTTACAGATCTTGTAAACCTTGCTTCTTGGGTGAATCTTGAAGCCCCAACATCCTGCCTTCCCTTTTCTTTTTTTAGCCATTGTGGTTGTCCTATGTAAGTAGTTGTTGAAACTCCCACTGCAATGGAAGATTGAAGGAGTGTGAAAAACAAGCAAGATGCAAGCACACAATACATGTCCAAATAGAAACGGAGTTTGAAGCATCACGTAGTATGTATATTTACCTCATGGTTCCTCATTTTATTGAGTTCTATTTGTGCTAATCCCAGATCTGGAGTTGGGGTGAATGGGGCATTGTTTATCCTAGATGCAGATCCAGAACCCTGCAAGTGAAACAAATACATGCAACCATTCAGTCCAAGGTAAATACATAAAATATAAGGTGTTTTGCCCAAATTTAAAACAACTTTGTGAATTGAAATAGTATACCTGTTCAGTTGTTGGTTCTGGACAACCATCTTTCTTCATTGTTCTTTTGATAACGACAAGTTTTTGCCTTTTTGATCTATGTATTTTAGGTATCCAAGCAGATCAGTCCAAATTCTGTCTTGCTTGTAATTTTTCCACAACAGCAAGCCTCTTGGCTTCTATCTCGTCAGGTGTGCATTCTTTCTGCAGTCCTGGAGTTGGAATGAATACCCATTCATCTGGATTGTTACTTGATTCAGCAGCAGCACCCTTAGGTTTCTTCTTAGCTCTTTTCTCTTGATTCTTTGCATTGACATATTATTTTATTTTCCTCATTCTTTCTTTAACCTTTGCTCTCCTGGCTTCCAACTCAGCTACCTCATCCTTCTTTTTCACTTCCTTGGTACCTTCACCATGTTCAACACCCTTGCTACTCTGTCTCTCTTTAGGTTGTTGCACATTTGTTTTCCTTCCTTTCTTCACATTGGCAGCTGCTTGTTTTGATGCATCTTTTCTCTTTTTTTTTTTTGAACTGTGGTTTCCCCATAGTCTTTAGCAGTGCATGTTCTTAAATTGTGTCCATTCCCCTTGCATTTTGGAGCAAGTACTCTCTGAATGAAGCCTTGACACTTTATTTGGATTGGCTTTCTCTGCAGCTGTCTTCCTCCTCTTCATCCTTGGTCTACCAGGAGGTTTCCTAACTATAGGGGGCAACACCTTAGACAAGTCCACACTGGGCCAATTATCCTTCCCAGGTACAAGGCATATTTTGCCTGCATATATGGCATTGAAAATCCTGGTATGGTAATATTGGTGCACATACATTTCTGGGTTGTCCTTCCTAGAAATTATACATGCAATAGCATGACAGCAAGGGATGCCTCCAAGTTGGAAATCAAGACAACTACATTGTCTATTTACTAAATCCACACTATATGTGTTTCTAGAATCATCACACTCATAAAAACCATCCCCACTTGGCCTAACAAAACAGTTTCTGCATTCTTTTCTGTTGTACTCTAACATCAACCTAATCTCAGGTTCCACCATACTTACTCAGCAAATTCCTCCTCACATAGAATCTATTCATCATCTTTTTTCTTATGAACTCACACATATCTATAATGGGTAAGTGTCTACCATCCTTAATCCATGAATTGAAACACTCACTTATAGAATTAGTTTGGCAACAATTCTTAGCTCTATTGCTAAAAAAAGCATTACACCAACCTTTGGCAGGTCTATGTCTTAGCCAATCATGAGCTTCTTTGTTCATCACTTCCAGCACACCCATCTCCCTCTCAAACTTGGTCACTTGTTGCCCGAGCACAAGCCCACAATTTGTTCCTCAGTCCTTCACCTTTAAACTTCCCATACAAGTTTGTCATAAAGATGCCTCATGCAATATCTATGCTCCACATCTGGTAACCACTCATTGAAGAGTTCTACTAAGCCCTGCAACATAAGACAAACAATAAGGTACAATGTTGTTATATGAAGACAAATGAGGATAGTCATATGTTGTAAGTAGTAATATACATGGTATTAAAGTGTTAGTTAATGTATGAAATTTATGAAATGGTACTTGCCTTTTGTTTGTTAGAAATGAATAGCCATGCCTTTTCATTGTCGTATCCATAATCATTGAAAAACTCTTCAAGGAACCACTTCCATGATTCTTTGTTCTTTTGCTCCACAATGGCATATGCCAAGGGGAACATCCCTCATTTGCATCCCATGCAACGGCTGGCAATAGTTGGCCCCCATAGAATCCCTTAAGATGACATCCATCAATGCCTACAAAGGGTCTACAACCAGTAAAGAACCCATCTTTTTTACACTTAAACCTCACATACATATGATAAAACCTTGGTGTCCTAATGCATGTCTCAACATCAAAATGAATCTCAAGTGTTAACTTACATATACTACCTAGGTTGGTAGTAGTAACTGAATCACAATAGTCATGTAACTGCCCATATTGCACATCCACACTTCTTTGTATCATCTTCCTAGCTCTAGCCACAACCCTATAACAAGTGTATGCAGGAACATTACGGGTTGTATCTTTGTGTATCTTCCTCTGAAATGCTTCAACAGTCAATGTCAGGTTGTCCTTCAAATCATGAAATACCTTCCAGCAATCCAGTCAACAGTAAGTTTTGAATTCACTCGAACCTTTTGGCAAGAATGCTCTCCCATGAATGTCTTTATCTGCATGTCAGTTAAATACTGCATCTTACTACACCATATTCTGAAACAACAGCCTTCTTCCTTACATATCACTCAAATTCTTGTCCCTTCATTCTTTGTGAAGAAATAATCAAACCCTTTCTCTATGGCACAGTGTTTCAGCACTGCTCTAAACACAGCAGCATTCTTGAATTTATCCCCCACATGCAACTCCACATCCTTAGGCAAATCAGTCGCCTTGTCCCACACCTTCCAACTTTCATTATTCTTCTTCTTATTTTTGGCTCCATCACTGTCAGAATCATAAATTGGGAGTTCCCAATTTTTCTTGCCTACCACTTCAGCTCCAATAGCAACCAAATCTTCATCATTAAGATCTCTTGTCTCATCCCATCCACTGTTGCAATCATCAACCTTTTCTTTCCCTTTATTCTTCTGTTGTGGTTGTGTTGAACATGGGTTTGTAAGGCCTCCATTTGATGCATTATCCATACCTTGCACATCATCCTCCTCCTCCATATCTTCTGTGATTTTATGTTTTGCCCAATCTGGATAATCAGCTGCCTCTCAACCATCTGAATCTGATTCATCTTCTTCATACATCTCCAAATCTGATTGCTCTTTCATGTACTCAGACCCACTATCCTCACAACCACTCTCTTCACCTTTGATCTCATCTTCAGCAACAACCTCACTAGCCACCTCACCAGCAACCTCACCAGGAACCTCATCAACACAATCCTTCTTCTTCTCACTTTCAGTACCACTCAATTCTTCTATAACTGTGATGTTCCCAAACTCAGGGTCATTCATATCGTATCCCGACTATGTTAAAGCTTCTATCTGGTCACATGTATAATATGTCAAATCTGTCTTCTTTTGCCTTAACACCATCACCTTGCAAACATGTTTTATCATCTACCTTAGGTTTTGAGTCCTCTTCAACAATCATCTGCATTACACCATTACTAATCAAACTGAAAACTCACTAATCAAACATTCATAGTTGTATAAATACAGAACTCATTTAAATGCCCTTGATTTCAATTTCAAATTTTGGCCCAACTCATAACTTCCAAACTCAAACCAGATACCCTAATCTACTAAAATGAAGTTCAAAACTCAAATGGAAACAACAAACAAACACATACCTTACTCATGCTCAAATCGTCTAGATCGTCTTTTCAGAAACCCTACTTCTACGATCGATCGTCTTCCTCCTTGCGCACTGACTGCTTGCGAGATTGATGGCGAGATTGAATGGCGGCAATCGTCAAAAACACACACACACTAGATGATGGCAAGATTGAATGCTGAGATTCAAAAACACCAACAATGCTTCAGATCATCAGAGAGAGAGAGAGAGAAATTTGGACAGAGTGAAGTTGGAAAAGAGAGATAAAGGCTGTCTGAAATCTCTTCAACTTCAACGTTCCTTTAAGGGCATTTTAAACCTTTCATAACTTAACAGACGGAAAATGGGATGGAAAGAGCTTTTCCAAGTACAGGGTACTCAAAAGTTACAAAAATATCGTAAGGGTTGTAAACTGTAAAAGGTGTCTCGTACAGGGTAGTAAACGATAATTTCCCCTAAACATATCATGTGACCATCACATGACCAACCACGTTATCAAAATAACTGAATAATAATAATAACATAATACACTTTAAATTTCACATTATATCACTTAACATAAAAACTAACGGAAACTAATGATAAGATCATTTTGAGTTCATATTTCAAAATTTTGTGACTATTTCAAGTTAAATTGAGTCCATATAAGAAATTTTAGGATTAAATTGGATCTTTTACCAATTATTTATACTACAAAATTTGTGTTAAGAATCATGACCGACTAAAATATTATATTGACTCAAAACTCTCATGACTGACTAAAAATTCTCAACCGCCAACCCATTTGGCATGAATAAAGAAGAGCCACAAAAAACGTACAGTTACTAATTAGGTTTGCCTGAAGAAAACGTTAGGAGGTGACCTATGTCTTCTTGTGACCAAGCCCTCTTATAAATGTAGAGCTCATTATCTCATATATAAGAAAAAAGAGAGTGGAGAAAAACACAATAAGGTCCATAAAATTGAAGTATATGTGTTGAGATGTGAAGTATATATTTACCATAGTCTTGCTCAATGTATAATTGTGATATCGGTTGAATGGCCCTAGAAAGGTTCCATGTGCTGGCATCAAACCATGTATAGCAGAACGGTTTGACTGTTCTCTCACGCAATAATTATGTGTAGATGGCAATAACCTCTAGGTCATATCTCTATTAGTTTGAGATGGAACGCAATGGTTCTTGTTGCGACAGCTACAAAATATACAACAAATGCAAATGAGAAGAGAGACATATTTGTGGGATAATGCTCATATTGAAATTTTCATTCTTATTTATACTACAATTAAGCTATCAATGAGTCTCAAACTCAATGATTTTGTACGTTTTAGTTCCTCATTTACTAAAAAATTTTTAAAGTGAAGAAGCTGTAGTTGTGCCTCACGCACACATAAGAATAGGTCATGCAGTTCGTTTTGCATGTTTGTTTAGATTAATGACATGTTCTTAGGGATAACATTAATTTAACTGTTGAGATCATGATTCATGGTAGTTAAAATATATTTGTTGTATTTTTATTTTTTTATATTTTAATGTTCTCATATCTTTTCAAATATATATATATATATATATATATTTATGGGTGGGAGGTTGAAAAAACAACCACACACACGCACACACACAGATTGCCGCGGAGGCCCAAGTCCGGGCTCTCGATAATCCCGCAGAGACGCCGTCGCTGCAATTGTAGAAGGCAGCGCGCGCCGTCACAGTGTGCCTCGGCACATGCATGCTCCTGGCATCGTCTGGGCCTCCATTCTGTCCGTCTTGAAACACGGACCAAGGAGTCTGACATGCGTGCGAGTCAATGAGCAAGCAAACTTGTAAGGCGCAAGGAAGCTGAGTGGCGGGGTCCCCTTGCGGGTTGCACCGTCGACTAACCTTGATCTTTTGAGAAGGGTTCAAATGAGAGCATGCTTGTCGGGACTCGAAAAATGGTGAACTATGCCTGAGCGGGGCGAAGCTAGAAGAAACTCTGGCGGAGGCTCGCAACGACACTGACGTGCAAATTGTTCGTCTGACATGAGTATAAGGATGAAAGACTAATTGCACCGTCTGGTAGCTGGTTCCCTCCGATTTATATCTTTATTTGAAAAGATAAATCCATAAATATATATCTTTATTCGAAAAGATACGACAACATTGAAATATAAGAAAATAAAAATACAAAAAATTTGTTTTAACCGCCCATCATGATCTCAACGGTTAGTTTAATGTTATTCCTAAGTACATGTTCCTAATCGAAAAAAACATGCAAAATGAACTGCATGACCTATTCTCCTATGTGCGTGAGACACAACTCCATCTTCTTCACTTCAAACATTTTCCATGGAATGTGGAGCTAAAACGTATAAAATCATTGAGTTTGAGACTCATTAACAGCATAATCGTAGTATAAATAAGAATGAAAATCTCAATATGAACATTATCTCACAAATATGTCTCTCCTCTCATTTGTATTTGTTGTATATTTTCTAGTTGTTGCAACAGGAACCACTACGTTCCATCTCGGACTAATAGAGGTATGACCTAGAGGCTATTGCCATCTACAACATAATCATTGCGTGAGAGAACAACCGAACCGTTTTGCTATACACGGTTTGATGCCATCACATGGAGCCTTTCTAGGGTCATTCAACCGATATTACAAAGATACATTGAGCAAAACTATGGTAAATATATACTTCACATCTCAACACATCTACTTCAGTTTTATGGACTTTATTGTATTTTCCCCCTCTCTTTTCTCTTATATATATATATATATATATGTGATAATTAGCTCTCCATTTATAAGAGAGCTTGGTCACAAGAAGAAGTAGGCCACCTCTCAACGTTTTCTTCATGCCAAACATAATTAGTTACTATACGTTTTATGTGGCTATTCTTTGTTCATGCCAAATAGGTTGACGGTTGAGAGTTTTTAGTTAGTCACGAGAGTTTTGAGTCAGTATAATATTTTAGTCGGTCATGATTTTTAACACAAATTTTGTAGTATTGGTAAAAGATACAATTTAATCCTAAACTTTCTTATATGAACTCAATTTAACTTAAAATAGTCACTGAATTTTGAAATATGAACTCAAAATGATCTTATCATGGTCACGTGAGTTGTTTAATACAACTAGACCACGTCAACAAAATAATCGAATAAAAATAATAATTTTAATTAAATATTTTTCAAATTTCACGTCATGCGATTTAACAGATAAACTAACGGTTAGAGGGGAGAATTATACTGCCTTCAACTTGATTATTCAGACTGATGGGGAGTATTCATGTGCACTCAGATTGATTATTAATGATATTTTAGTCATTGTGGCTCAGTTTGGTAGTTTTAATCTTTTGTTTACGGGTTGGCCTGAGATCAAGTGGCCCACGAGTTAGTTAGGTCTTCGATCTCTTTGTCAGGCTTGTCATGGTGGATTGGTCTTCAAACCCTTAATTTGATATAGTCTTTTTTATAGTCTGATTTGAATAATAAATTATTAGTTTTATGCGTTAAAGAAAATCACTTATTTCCTTCGATATTTCTCTCGAATTTTCTTATTATGTCAATATCTCATTGTTAATTTCATAAGATGAATGTTGAATTTCTAACCAATTTTTCGTTGCATGTATATTTGAGAGTTGAATAAAAAATCTTTCAGTATGAAATTATAGCAAGTATCTTGTTTTCTTATAAGGAAGTTAGTTATACATGAATTACCAATTATGATCATATAATAATTTTGATAGTATATTTTATATTTGTTACAACTCATATGTACGAGAATAGATAATGGAATATACAACACTAACTTCTTCATAAAATTTTCAAAATAAAAAATGTGACCCGTAGTCCAAGTTAGAGGAAGTAAAATAAAAGTTCTTATTCTTGGAATGAAACATTAATATATAGGGATAATTACAGATATCACCCTTGTACTAGATACTTTTTGTACTAGGCACCCCTAAACAAAAGGTCCCAACTTTTGGTTATCCTGTACTTTCAAAATGTGTTTTTGTCATTAACCTCGTTAGTTGAAGTGTAAAATGACCATATTACCCTTATATTTTCATTTTTCTTATTTAAATATAATATTATATATATAAAAAAAAAGATCAGATCAGATGCTATCATCTTCCCCAATCTTCATTTTTCTCTTGCTCTCCAATCTCACCATCCTATTTCTACCTACAACCCACTCCGAAGAGTTCGGCCGAGTCCCAGCAGCCGGCGAGTCGAGTCCCATCAGTTTGGTTCAAGGGTGGGTGTGTTCTTCTCCGGCGAGTTTGGTTCAAGGTCGCCGCCAAGTTCTTCTCCAGATCTATCCTTGGCGGATATGTGCCGGTAAGTTTGGTTCAAGGCCGCCGCCGCCGCTGGTTCAACTCCCCCTTGCCGGATCTAGGCCGGCGAGTTTGGTTCAAGGACGCCGCCGCCGCCGCCGCTTGTTCAACTCCAGATCTGTCCTTGACGGATTTGGGCTACAAAGCCACCATCTCCTTCGGCAACACCGTGTTTCTTCTCCATATTCGGGCTTCGAAGCCACAACCATATCATATATGACGATCTCGGTTCAAGATTGTAATTTGTTTGTATAATTTTGGGATTTATTAAAATAATTTTGTGAACAATTTGGGATTGATTTGTATGAGTTTGTTCATGGACTGAATTTAAACTTGTGAATACATAATGTGAATCTTAAAATTGTTCATTTTGAGAGAGTTTAAGAATCAACAAAACTAAATTATGGAAAAAATTGCATATTTCGGCGAGATTACGATGAACATTGTTCATCAAACAAGTCCCAACAAAGAAGACATAAGGGCATTTATGTCATTTAAGAAAATATTTGAATATGTGCACGGCACATGGTGCAATTAATAGGATATTCCGTTTCTTTTAACTGATGGAAACACGTTTTGAAAGTACAAGGTAATCTAAAGTTGAGACCTTTTGTTTAGGGGTGCCCAGTGTAGAAGGTGTATAGTAGAGGGGTTGTATCTGTAATTATCCCTAATATGTATATGGAAAATTACCGAAGGATACTCTGACCTTGACACCTTCTGTACTTGGTACCCCTATTCTTTTTCTTTTCTTTTTTTGTAACTTTAGGTTCCCATGTTCTTTCCATCCTCCCATTCGTTAGTATACTTAACGGGAAACCCAATTTTTTGTATCATGTGTTGTGCACATGATCTAATTTTTTTGTAAATGACAGAAATAATGTCTAGTAATCTTTAGAGAAATTACAGGACTCCTTAGCTTTAACACCTCTAACAGTAGGCACACCCGAACTTCTTTTATGATTGAATGTTTGAATATTTTGATATGTTCTTCAACAATCTCTGCTAGAAACTTGCAAATTTGTGGAAATTTCAAAGTAGTTTTTAAGATTTAATTTGGGTTGATTCGCTGATTCATTTAATTAATTCATGAATGTAAACATATCAGTATTTGAGATTCATCAAATACATCTCCAAAATTTCGGATTCAATTCATCAAAATTCGTATTCACCAAAAATTCAGATCTAGCCACTTCGAGGTTGGATCTTGAAGATGAGATGGGTTGGAGCCGTTTTCTTTCATCGGTTGTCGGCAAAGAGAAGAAGATATGAGTTTGTTAGAGAGAGAAGACGAGTTTGGCTGATAAATCATCTTACGAGTGAGATGGGTTTGTGAGAGAGATTGAAGAGATGGAGAAGATGAAGAAGATGTGAGTGAGTGCCCTAGCGACGCCGCCGACGGAGACGACAAAGCATGTGATGCTGGCTCCTCCGCCATGGATCGGTTCTCAGGGTTTTGGAGGTTGAAGATGAAGAAGGAGGTATATAAGTCATTCAACACACTAATTGATGGAACTATTGACATATGGGAGGATGGGAAGAACATGGGGTTCTAAGTTGCAAAAAAAAGGAAAAAGATAGAGGTACCAAGTGGTGGAGATGTCAAAGTCAGGAGATTTTTCTATAAGTACCCCTAATATATACAATACAAACCAATGCATGTTGTGCCAAGAGGTTTAAACGTTTTAAATTCTCTTTGAGGTCTCGAGTCCGAGCCTACTTGTTGACGGTATGAATGTAGTTTAATTTGAATTATAAAGAGAGAGCTACCCCTATTATATAACTTAACCGATCAAAAAATATATAATTTTTCCGATTCGACAATTCGATCTATATATATTACAAAATTATTTTCTTTATTTGTTATAAATGCTAACAAAAAAAACAAGAGAAGTGTTACCAAACAATTACTCATGTGTAGAATACAAAAAAAAAAATAAGAAGAAAATATTGAAAATAAAATATAGGAGGGTCGGCCAAGCGGGCCAACCCTATAGAAAGTTCCACAAATTATGTCGGCCATATGTCTAGATATCCATACAGCACTCACCAATCTAGGGTGAGAGTGGCATATTTAGCCAACCGACCCTTTTAATTTTTCACTGCCCATCGCCTGCTCTTTTTATAATCACTTCATTCCTCTTCTCTTTCTTCTTTTCCCGATGTGGGACTCAACGACAACCTTACCATGACTTTTCAAAATCAAGGAAAAACATACTTATATAAAAAGGAACACACACCCAGCTGAAGCAAATTCAGACATAATAAATAGGAGCTAAAGTATATGAAACAATTGTTGTATGTTCCATAATCAAAACAGTGTCCACAAAGCTTCAGTTTACAGCTACAAGGATGTGCAAAATTGTTCATAAATTCACACATAAATAGGTCAACTAGCTATCACCTTTACACATATCACTGTAAGTTAGGATCGACAATTTGGTCCTCTCGGGAATGGACACTTGCAGTCGGACTGTACAAACATAATGAAGTACACACTGTAGCCATTCCTCACTGCAGCATCCAAAAATCTAAGCCGATTCACACAGAAAACAAAATATGTAAAACCAGTATGTAATAGGCCAAAATCGAATTAATCTCAACATGTAATTGGAACTATAATAACTTTTAACATTTATTAATGGCTGCTAAACACTTTTACGTGTCAAACAAATGCAAACAAAACAGAGTGCAGCTTTCTTTTATGTGCATTCATGTCCTAATTACTAGCTTCCTTTCAATCTCAGAAACATATTCTAGAGGCTATGATTACGTATTATAAAAAGTTATTTATTTAACTACTATTAGCAAACTAATCACCTTTTAGGAATTAATGTAACACATTGCTTGTGCCTGAAGATAATACGAATCCTTGTACTTTCTGCCACTTCCAACGTGAATCCCATTGTGAATCCAATCCTCCCGATGTATCCAAGCATCCCGACCAAAATCAAGGATACCAAGAATCTGTCACAAATACAATAAATGAGGTTCAATCAATCTGACAAGTGTGCTACCTGTGACATCAGTATTTTGATCCAAAACACTAGACATTTAATGATTAATTGTACCAAGCTGTGCAACCTAACACCGAATACTACACAATCTCTTCTTTCAGATTCGTATCTTTTAATGCCTCAGTATATTGATATATCTTTTTTAGGCCTTAATCTTTACAGAAGACATAAATAGAGTGCATGCCTTCATTATAACTGTAAGTTAGGGAACATGACAAGAAAGTTTTCATGTATGCAAACAGAAGTCTTAAGATACTTATTTCCAACAACAAAAACAAATACAAAGTGCTACTTGGAAATAGGCATAAATATCATAACTAGTTCTTCTAAAATGATATATTACCTTCGTGCAACATATCTAAACAGCACACTTACAAAAATTAATGACCAATTTTTCCAATCTTTGTAACACAACAAGAAACTCTTAGCAGCTAGTCATTTTAGTTGGAATTTCTTGACTATTTAAAATCTTCACTAGTCTTGAACAAAAATCATTTAAATGATAAGAATTGACTAGAGCATATGATTAAGTACGTGGTAATGAGTTTTCGTGAATGCAAACATTACTCTTCAACTACAAATTAATAATCGATTACCAATTTGTTTATGAAAACAATATAATATGACTGAGCAAAATGAGAACTTTCATATCAATGAAGCAAAAATGCCTCATATGACCTACAAAAACAGAAAAATACCGTTACCGTTTCAGTCAATTTTAGCAGAAGTTGATTCTAACCCCCTAACGCTATATTTCTTCTATTCTTTGTTCAAGGACATGGAAGTATCCAAGATATCGTAAACATAGACAAACTTTCATCAGAATCAGTTATGAAATCAAATAAAGAATATGTTCTACGCATGTGTATATAAAAAACAATACAGCACAAAAGTAACAAGAGCTTCCTCACCGCTCCTCCTTTCCAAGATACGTAGTTTGGATTTGTCCTTGATTGCAAAACCTATTAGGAGCACATTATTTATGAAGAATCAATCTTGGCATCCACTAATAACAAGAAACAGTCAAGAGACAATATACACAGGACAAGTTGAATCATAAAAAGCCATGAAGTACAAAACTACACTTCACACTGAAAACTTTGCCATGTAATTGGGTCCCACGGTGATTTAACATTTGTTCAATTTTTTAATTAGTTATCACGTTCTCTAATGACTTCCATCCCATATTCTTCCAATAGAACAAAACAAAGTCCATGTCTCAGGCCTTGGACCACCAACACCTATAGGCTACAGAATTCCTTACCAGTTACTGTATCTTTAAAATCTCTAGCTCTATCTTCAAATCAATTCATACTATTTACCTTTCGGTGGCAATGTTAATGTTTTGCCGGTCTTGCTTTGTTAGAAACAAGTAACAAGTTATGCTAAATCCAGAAATCAGAGAAGGAGATATCAGACGATCATACAGGAAAAAGGCTCCCAAACTATTTTCAAAGTGAAGTAAAATAGAGAAGAGCTATGTAAGTAAACTTCCTCAGACTAAAAGTGACATGAAGGCGCATCATATACCAATGTCTCTATTTCTTAAAGGTATGATTGCAGAAACTCATTAAGTTCAGAAAGTCAAATTTCTTTGTGTTGTTCATACTATGTGTTTTTAACATAATGCAAAGTGTATAAAAACTGAAATGCTCGTCAATCAAATTCTTGGTAGAGTAATAAAAATTCCATCCATTCCAAAGTATAAAAAACTTTTTTTTTCTTCTTAATTTTGAAAAAGTAAATTTAAAGGGAGTTGCAATTATTTCACCTTAGTCCCTTTCTACAATAAATAATTGATATAATTTGTGTATTTGCATTGGGAAAATGTCATTAGGGATACTCATAACGATCAGTAACCATCATCTGGACATATGACAGCAATTTATTTAATTTTGATGTCATACCATATCTGAGAAAAAGAAGTGTGTAAACTAACCTCTACAGTATCAATTGCTTCATTGGAAGGAATTGCATGCAAAACTCTGCAACAAGGAAGAAAAAATATCAACAGTGAGAATTGTATATTGCTTTTAGATAGCTTTTAATGTAAAACTTCTCAGCCCTTGGTTGAATCACATCTATCTCTCTCTCTCTCT
>JAYMTF010003123.1:0-16069 GCA_036897485.1 Pelargonium nanum | reverse complement strand
GCCAGCAGTAACGATATTGATAGAAGAGAAAGTTACACCGTACTGTATATGAGAAAAATATACACAATTTTTCTCACGCTTACCCAAAGCCCCAGTACACCCAAATTCCCAACTCATATACTTACTACTCACAACACTACACTATTATCTGTGTTGTTTCTTGCTCTTTTGCTCTCTCTTGCTCTCTCTTGCTCTCTCTCTGTTGCTACCAAAGGCAGCATCTCTATTTATAGAGAAGTGTTGCCATGTGCTCAACCACTTCTTTATTGAAGTGGAGCAAACTTCACACGGTTTGCAACTCCCAGCTCTCATTTAAATGCTTCATTAAATGAAGCCTATTAAATGGAGATTTTTGTCTAGCAAATCATATTACCAATTAATGCAAGATGGTTGCATGTTGGTGTTGGGCGGGACAACAATCCCAAATGACATTGATTGCCAACCAACAATCTCCCCCTCCCGCCCAAGAGAGGGTTGTAACCGAACTCTTTATTTAGAGTTCATCCCAGCCTTCTCGCAACAAAGTTCGAGCTTGTCTTTGGGGATGACCTTGGTCATCATATCAGCTGCATTCTTATCTGTGTGTATTTTCTTGAGTTGCATTTGTTGTTTCTCAGTCACCAATCGCAACCAATGATATCGAACATCGATGTGTTTCGTCCGAGCATGATACATGGTATTCTTGCTCAAGTCTAATGCACTTTGACTGTCACAGTGTACCACGTACTCATCTTGTTTTAAACCTAATTCTTGGAGGAAACGCTTCATCCAAAGCATCTCTTTTCCTGCTTCAGTAGCTGCGATGTATTCTGCCTCGGTTGTAGACAATGCGACACACTTTTGCAATTTTGATTGCCATGACACGGCTCCTCCCGCAAAAGTGAACAAGTATCCTGACGTAGATTTTCTACCATCAAGATCTCCGGCCATATCAGCATCTGCGTATCCTTCAAGAATTGGTTGTGACTTCCCGAAACACAAGCACGACTTGGTAGTGCCTTTCAAATATCTAAAAATCCACTTCACAGCTTCCCAATGATCCTTTCCCGGATTTGAAAGGAATCTGCTCACTACGCCAACTGCGTGAGCAATATCAGGCCGCGTACACACCATAGCGTACATTAAACTCCCGACTGCTGAGGAGTAAGGAATGATTGACATTTCTTCAATTTCTTTCTCCGATGTTGGGCAAGATTTCTTACTCAGCTTGAAGTGATTAGCAAGGGGCATGCTTACGGACTTGGCATCCTTCGTGTTGAACCGCTTCAGTATTCGTTCAACATATTTTTCTTGTGACAACCATAACTTCTTGGTTCTTCTGTCACGAACGATTTCCATGCCTAGAATCTGTCGACCCGGTCCCATGTCCTTCATTTCGAAGAACTTTGACAGCTCCTTCTTCAGCTAGTTAATCATTTCAATATTCTGACCAACAATTAACATGTCATCTACATATAATGACAGGATAACAAAGTCACCTTCCGGTAGTCTTCTGACATAGACACAATGGTCTGCTTCTGTCCTGTTGTACCCATGGTTTGTCATGAATGAGTCAAACTTCTTGTACCATTGCCTTGGAGCTTGTTTTAGCCCGTACAAGCTCTTCTTTAATTTGCAAACCATGTGCTCCTTCCCTTTGACTTTGAATCCTTCTGGTTGTGTCATGTAGATTTCTTCCTCCAAATCGCCATGAAGAAATGCAGTCTTGACATCCATCTGTTCAAGCTCAAGATCCAAGCTAGCTGCTAAACCCAGTATAACTCGAATGGAGCTCATCTTTACCACTGGGGAGAAGATATCGGTGTAGTCAATTCCTTCTTTTTGGCTAAAACCCTTGACTACCAATCGAGCTTTGTATTTTACTAGCTTGTCAGCATCTTTCTTCACCTTGAACACCCATTTGTTTCTCAACACCTTTTTCCCTTTCGGAAGATCCACCAGTTCATAAGTGTCGTTCTTTTTCAACGAACTCATCTCCTCTTGCATGGCCTTAGTCCAATTGTTCTTGTTAACATTGGATAATGCCTCCTGAAAGCTTTCTGGCTCCCCCTCTTCAGTAATGCAAGTATACTCTGAACTGGGATATCTTGTTGATGGTTTGAGCGGTCTAGTAGTCCTCCTGGGTTGAGGCACTACTTCTTGTGGAAGTGGTTGCTCCCCCTGATCAACACCTTCTGATTCTTGAGGCTCCCCCTGATCAGTGTCACTTTCCACATTTGGTTGCTCCCCCTAATCAGTGTCACTTTCGGTGAATATTAAATTTATAATTCAAAAATGAAATGTAAAAGATGGAAATTATCCCGTTAAGAGTGGGTACAAGTTCTTATCACGGCTACCAGGTATGGCCGGTGGTGTTCGTCTCTGAAAACAGTTGTGGACTCTCCCCATTCAAGTCAAACTTAAACACTTTTACTATAGAGTCATGATTGGAAATCTTTCAGTGATGGTAAATCTAGTTGACAAGCGTGTCCTAGTGGCCCCGCTATGTTTGAGGTGCAAATCGGAATCCGAATAAGTGGTTCACGTGTTACTCCACTGCAATTTCGTTGTTTCGTGCTGGTGGAAGATGGGGTTGGCCGATGTTTGTTTAGGAGCATCGAGCATGGAGTAGTGGTTCTCCATTATTCGTTCTCGTGGCGATTTGAATTGCTTAATAGAGCTTTATACGTCGGATGAGGCTTGTGGAAATTCCGAAATGATGGCGTGTGGTCAGACAAATGGGGTTTGGCTAAGGAGCTTCTCTCCATGACTGGCAGCATGCTTGTTGCTTGCTCCCAATCGAAGGCTGCTCATAAGGCTATTGTTCCGAGTAGAGAGGCTTCGACTGCTTCCTCTCCTACTCATTGGCAGAATCCGACTCACGGGTTCTTAAAGTTAAATGTAGATGCTGCAATTTTTAGGAAGCGGGTCGATCGGGCAGAGGTTGGATAATTCGAAATCACTCAGGTGAGTGCTTGGGTGGTGGTCGGCTTGGCTGGAACGGAATCTACGAATCCCAAATGGTTGAGGCGATGTCTATCAAGGAAGCCTAGAGTTGGGTTATCGCTCGAGGATGGGCAAGATTATTGTTGAATCCCATGCCAGCACGGTAGTTGATTTTATTAAGACCGGGTGCAAGGTTTCCAGTGCCTTGGGTCTTATAGTTGGAGACATTAGAGCTTGTATGTCTCAAATTTCTACTTTGGACTTTATATTTATCCGTAGAACAACAAACAAGGTGGCCCATAATATTGTTAGGTCGTCAGTTTGTGTGTCTAGCCCAGAGCGCTGGATTGGGCTTAATGACCTTATTCCGTTATCTCTGTTATGTATGAATGATTTGAATAGTTAATAAAAGTGCTACTTTTGACTTCAAAAAAAAAAATCAAAATAGAAATAAACATTATAATTAGAAAATTTTTAATTCATAACCAAAACAAGTTTTTTTTATAAGCGACAGGACAACGGGCCTATAAAGGCCTGTGTTTCTCACCCCCTTGGAGGAAGGCGTCACCCTGTTAGTTTTTTTTTTTGTGCCTAAACCATGAGGTTCTTGAGCGGACCCGCAAACTCGCGGTTGGCATCTTTAAGCCGTTTTACCACACCCAGACTAATACTCATTCGAGCCTGGTAGGCCAAGTTTTAACGCAGCTGCATTTCTTGAGACTCGAACTCGAAACCTTAGCTTAAGCTGGAACAACCCCTTACCAGATGACCCACGCGCTTGGTGGTGTTAGTTTTTAGCTCTTCTCTTAAACCTATAAATCCCACCCCATACCGTCGGCAAGAAGACTTGAACCTGAGACCTCAAAGGGAATCCAAAGCACATCAACCGTTTGACCCAACATTACTAAATTACAAATTCGCTCTCAAATTATGTTTTATATATTTATAATTTGGTCTAAACTATGATTTATTTTTTCTTATGTTGGATGAGATTTATTCAAAATTTTGGCATAGAGTGCACTCAAGGAGGTATTGGTTGATTTAATTATGATTTGCTAATGAGGTAGCCTAAAGATAAGAAAGAATGTACCATAGATTATGATCAGTTTAATTATATATATCATTGGACATCTTCATATATTATTTTATGTCGTTTGGATTGATTTAATTTTTTTTTATTATGATTAAATTTGAATTTTAGATCAATTTAAACTAATAAAAATTTAAATTTATAATTTTAAAATCTATATAATTCAAAACAAGATTACAACGGGAAATTTCAAGCAACATTACATGTACGCAAGCTAATATAATAATAATGAAACCTATCAAATGTAATGATATAAATTATGATCTGTGAATTTAAACTCTGCATGTTCTCATTTTTCTTGCTAAAACTTCAACTTCCAATTCTTTTAGCAAAGGCAAAGATGTCAACGGCTCCGATCACCGGCGGCGAGGGCTTTTACGACCGAGCCGCCGCCGTCAAGCAATTCGACGACTCCAAGATGGGCGTTAAGGGCCTGGTTGACTCCGGCATTACCTCAATCCCTCGCTTCTTTATCCACCCGCCGGAGACGATATCCGATTTTGGGCGCCGCCAAGTCTCGCCGGAGCTGGCCGACATCATCCCCACCATCGACCTCTCCGGCGACCGGGCGGCAGTCGTGGAAAAGATGGCCCGAGCGTCGCGTGAGCTCGGGTTTTTTCAGATCGTGAACCACGGTGTTCCGGTGGAAGAACTGGACCGCATGTTGGGGTCCGTCAAGGCGTTTCACGAGCAACCGGCGGAGGTTAAGGCACGGTTCTATCGGAGAGACGACAGCTCCGGCTTCTTTTTCTTCTCCAACTTTGACTTGCACCACTCTAAAGCCGCGAGTTGGAGGTACGTGCATGTCTTTAAATAAGCAATGAAATTGATTTTAATGCCAAATTAATTTTTAATTTGTCTTACATGTCATTTAAAATATAGTAAATAATTATTTGTATTCAATTATTTTGATATGACAATTAAGTTTAATTAAATGACTTATGTGACCAACACCTAACCTGCCATGCCAACAAAATAATTAATTCTTTTAATATAGTAATTAGTAGCATTTTTAGTTCATATTTGAAAGTTAAGAGATAATTATATGTTTGAAATACATTCAAGTAAGAAATACATCAGTTCATAAACGAAAGTTGAAGTTACGCCTATTATAGTATACCTAATGTGTAATCAAAGGGAGAGTAACTATTAACTACATCTTAATTAGTTAATGACTAATTAATTGTAGTTTATAAAATATAAAGGGATCTTTAGAATTCAATTTTAGTAATCTATGCATAACTAAGAAGATAGCAAATACAGTAAAGGCAAATTAAGATTTATCGTAACGTAAATTATAATATAAAAGCTTCTTTGTTGGGATGATGGTAACAGGGACACGTTGCGACTGAGGCTGAGTCCGAAACTTCCAGATGTTGTAGAGATTCCTGATATTCGTAGAGAAGATATTGTGGAGTGGAACGATCAATACAAACGATTGGGAGAAGTTTTGATAGGTTTATTGTGCGAAGGGTTGGGATTGAATACTAGTAAACTCAAGAATATGAGTTGTTCAGAAGCAAGAATGATGGTTGGACAATACTATCCATCATGTCCCCAACCTAATCTCACTGTGGGGATCAATTCTCATAGTGATCCAGGGTTGTTGACTATCTTACTGCAAGACCACATTGGTGGATTGCAGATCAAACATGGTGAGTATTGGTTGGATGTTAAACCTATTTCTGGGGCTCTTGTCATCAACATTGGGGATGTATTCCAGGTAAATTAATACTCCAAAGTTCAATTTTTTATTTTGAAACCTTTTGTTTTTGTCAATTAATTATTGATTGAACTTTTATATATAATGTGTAATTGCGGTACAAGTTTAGAAAAACATAATTGGATGAATAAATATTCAAATATTGATTAAACCCATCTATGAGGCCTTTTTCATTAACATTGGAGATATATTTCAAGTAAATTAATACTCCAAATTAAGTTTAATCTTTTCTTTTGAAACTTTTTGTTTCTGTCAATTATTTATTGACTGAACTATATATAATGTGTATTGTGGTACAAGTTGTTTAAGAAAAAAATAAGTATGCAAACAAATATTTAACTATTGATTAACTTCATTTGACACTTTTTTCGTGTTAATGCGCATTGAGTCTAATTTTGTAATTAAAAATTACTATTAGTTGGTTATTTTGAGTATTTATTTATTTGTATTTGTATTAAGTAGCTCGTCCTCTCTAGCTCACTCAATAAAATTGGATTTAAGTGTGACAATTTGGGTCAGAGTTTGAAACTTGACACACAATTTTAACGGATTAAGAACTTAATCGTGTTCATTATGAGTTCGGGTAGACTAACCTGACACTACAAAAATTCTTACTTTTAGCGACAGCCAAAAATAAGTTTGTCACCATGAGTTGGGCTTAGAAATAATAACTAATTGGGCTAACATGGATAAAAGCCCGATAATAGTGAAAATTTGGGTTTTTATGCTTTCGGTGACAACTTTTCTGTCGCCAAAAGCTATACTTTCCATGACAAACCAGCTCCAGTCGTTCACATGAGACTTTCCGTGACAAGAAATTTGGTTACATCCAATTATTGACTTTCCGCGACAGGATAGAGGTTTGAACGACTGAATTGGCTGTCGCGAAAAGTGAAATTTCTTGTGGTGTGACTTGTTACTTAATTGCTTTCATTTTAATATTCATGACTCATGAATTAATTAAACGGTTGGTGTAACTCATTCCATAACTCAGTCATTTAAGAATAAAATTGCAATTTTATGATATATCGTGTCATATGACTCATATACGTAATACGTTAAATGGTCAAATATATCGAATTGCGTCGGGTCAAATCTAACTAATTTAGTTAAGCATGACCAATCGTGTTATGTAATTTTGAACTAACTTATTGATCTTACAATTTGATTGGGTTGTTTCATTTCAGTCCACTCATAAGCGGTCGATTTTGGTGATTGTCATTTTATTGTTGGATTTTAGATGCATGTTTACTTGAAAAGTAATTATTTTTCTATCCTTGGTTAACTTTAATCACATATTATTTCAGATATTATCCAATGATGAATACAAAAGTGTAGAGCATCGAGTGTTGGCAAATCCATTCCCAGAACCAAGAATCTCAGTTGCAGTTTTCTTACACGCATCTGACCAAGAGAGTTTATATGGACCACTTCCCGAGTTAGTAACGCTAGAAAAGCCTGCTCGTTTTCGACACTTTCGCTACACGGACTACATGAAAAAGTATTTTAATAAGGAATTGGATGGCAAGTCATTGATTGATTATTATAAGCTCTGAAATTAAGGTGATGTTTGGATTTAAAAAAATTGAGAATAAAAGAGAAAAAAGAGATTGTAATCTCATTTCATAGTGGCATTTAATTTCAAGACCAAAAAGTTATTATCTAAAATTAGATTGGATTCTTGATTTTTATAGAACACATAATTTTTAATCCAACATTACTTATGTATCTTTTGTCATTTCTACACTCAATTTATTGTAACTAATTGTATGTGTTGTGTGTTCATGAAACAAAGCACACCGCAATCCTTCAATGCACAATACTTTTCAATAAAGTGCTAATTATGTTATTAATCTTGGAACAATATATGGAACCGAATGAGATTGTAATTGAGGTAATGACATATGGTGTCCATTTTGTGGTCTCAAAACACATGATATATTTAAATAAAGTTAACTGTTTTGTGGCACATAAAAATGATAATTCTATCCTTAAGATGATACTATTCGTCTTCTTCCCCAAAAATCTGAAACTCACAAGATTGCTTGTGTGCCCATATTGTTATCTTCTCTTTTCTCTTTTTTTTTTTTTATAAGCAAACGGTACTTTTATTGACATACCCGTGCGAAAAAAATCTTCTCTTCTCTCCTATTATTTTGGATTTTTTTTGCACTCTTTAATCAGTTGCTATGCTTCTTGCTTGTCTATAAGTAACTGCTCATATTTTTCAAGTATTATGGTTGCTTGTGGCATTAGATTAAGTTGTCTTTAAACTCAATATTAGGAAAAAGAATTGAAAGAGTAGAGCAAAATAAGGAAGATGAGATGAAACATGTAGGGTTTGATTTCACTATAATTAAGTTCTTTTTTAATTTAATTTTTTCTGAAAAATCTAGATTTCGGCCACCAGTTGCTTCAAAGCTTTAAAGTTTCTGGCACCAAAAGATTCATATTTTTAAAGACTCTGGTCGTCGAAATCTGAATTTTTTGTTTGCTGATGATACCGTTCTTTTTATGGACGCGATAAATTCAAGTTCTTCAATTATTAATGTCAAAACTGTCTTGCATTGTTTCGAGTTGGTATCGGGCTTGTCTATTAATTTTCGAAAGTCCCGAATCATTGGCATCAATATGGAGGATTCGGCTCTGCATGCGCTAGTTTGTCTCATTGGTTGTCAGGTCGCAGTATTTCCAATCACGTATTTGGGGTTTAAATTGTTGGAGCATTTGCTCCTTATAGTTTGTAAATATTATATTGTATCCCACATTGAAAAGAAATGGATCTAATATCTCATTTATTTAGTATTGCTATTTAGTATTGAATAAATCAATTATTCATTACAAGATTAAACCCACTACATTTGGCCCATATCCATATATCCATCTTTCTCTTATTGGGCTTAAGTTCATGTGCTGAATTTCTTATTGGGCTTGAGTTCATGTGCTGGAATGGGT
The DNA here is from genome assembly GCA_036897485.1 of Pelargonium nanum. Classification (NCBI taxonomy): domain Eukaryota; kingdom Viridiplantae; phylum Streptophyta; class Magnoliopsida; order Geraniales; family Geraniaceae; genus Pelargonium; species Pelargonium nanum. The sequence continues at coordinate 7,376 of JAYMTF010003123.1, read as the reverse complement.
TCATGGGCTGGATACTTTTCATGGGTTTTGGATAATAAATGAAGTAGTTATTTTAGGTGGTTTTAGGTAGTTATTTGTCCAAAAGTCATGTCTTTTCAAGACAAAAACTACCACTAACCACCTTGTCCTAAAATTATAAATAGGATGTCCATTGTCTTGGAATTTCACTTTGCCAAAATTACACCAGATTCATATTACGTAGAAAAGTTTCAGTGAGGAGAAAATAACCTGCAGCAATATACTGTGGGCAATATCACTTTACGGACAGTGTATGGTGACAATTTTCTACACGCTTCTAAAGTCGTATCATATTATTTCCATTATTATTATTATTATTATTATTTTTGCTAACATAAATTGGGATGTAATTCTCGGTTAACAAGCTCTTGATACGGCGTTGTGGACAGGTTCCGTAAACGCCTAGCTCTTTGGCAATCCAAATATATCTCTCTTGGAGGGCGTGTTACCTTGATTCGATCGGTTCTCACGTTGCTGCCCTTATTTTATATGTCCTTATTTAAGGCACCTAAGCGAGTTATTTCGTCCCTTGAAGCTCTTGAACGCCGTTTCTTGTGGTCCAGAAATACATCATCTCGGGGACTTTGCAAGGTCCGGTGGTCCTCAATTTGTCTTCGGCGTGTTCATGGGGGACTCGGTGTGAGACAACTTCATTTAGCTAACACAAATCTCCTTGCCAAATGGTGGTGGTGATTCGCAACTCAACCAAATTCATTATGAAAGCAGGTTCTTTGTGCCAAATATGGTTGGGACCCGAGTTCATGTCGCTACAAGGTCTTGTTCCCGCCAACCCATCTCCGGTGGTCCGAAATCTCTTAGACCTCCGCAACCTGCCGGGTTTTTTTGGATTTGGTCGGCACGGGATGCTTCAAATGGGTGTTAGGAGATGGACGTGTTATTCACTTCTGGTCGGACTTTTGGACCGAAAATCAGCCTCTACGTCTCAGCTTTCCTCGTCTCTATTCCTTGTGCATCCACAAGTTGAAGCCGGTTAGTTACTTTGTCCCAACTTTATCAGCAGGTCTGTCGCACCTGCCGATGTTGTTCTGCCGAAGCCTTCGAGGATGGGAGTTAGACTCCTTCGCTGAACTTTGCCTATTGGTGGCAGACTGTTCTTTGATCGAATAACGACCGGACAAGCTTATATGGACCCATGTTAAATTGGGTGTTTTCTCTACTAAGCGTGCATATGAAGTTCTTTATTCGCAATCTACACATGTACGCTTCGCTTGCCATAAGTTGATTTGGAGACCACTAATACCACCTAAGTTGCAATGTTTCGTGTGGCTTGCAGCGTTAGATGGCATCCCGTGTTTCGTGTTTCTTGTGTCATGCGGTGTCCTTCCACAAATCACGAACTGTGTATGCCGCCTTTGTGATGCCTTGCCGGAATCAGGTTCTCATCTTTTAATTACTTGCTCATGGTCTTTAAAAGTTTGGTACATGGTTCTGGGTTGGTGGAATGTCCAGTTACTTCTCCCCTTCTTGTTTTGATTTGCTCACTGGTTGGAGCTCTTGCTTTTCTGGACCAAAATTGAGCAGAAGCATATGGGATGCCTTATGCTTAGTTGTTTTATGGCATATATGGCTGGCTCGGAATACTCTAACTTTTCGTCATGAGCTCCCAAGTGTGATGGTCACTTTCGCCCGGATTAAAAGCATGTGCTTATCTCTTGCTCGGAGCTCGCTTTCGGCATCTTCTCCAACACTTTCACCTACGCTCTGGAACTTAAATCCTGCAGTTTGTTTGGATAGCTAGTTTGTTCTTTGTAACTCAGGTTCTCTTTGTACTTTTATTTCGACCATTGAGGTGTTTTAATAAAAGGTACCGATTGCTTATAAAAAAAAAATATGGATTTTCTAGAATTTAAAAAAAATGTCCTAAATGAAATCCAAAATCTAAATCTAAATTTAAATCTAAACTAAATAATCAAGATCAAATTCAAACTTCCTTAAAAAAAACAAATTAATTCAAACTCAAAATCTAAATCAATGCCAAAATTAAAACCAAATCTCACAAGATGTGACTTTAAGACTGAAATGAGATGAGTTTGAGACTGAGCTGAGATTGTTGTGTCCTAGCCAAGCTCAACAAACACCTCTGTTGCTTCTTAATCTGGACTTTCTACAGAAGCTTCAAAATTGGAGAGTGGATTGCAGCAAAAGCTTCAAAATTGGAGCCCTTGGTCTTCAACTGATTCTGAAATTTGAAGGAAGAAGAAGTTTTAAAAGGGAGGAGATGAACCCTAAAATATTGTATTGGACTCACGTAACTTTTGGAGAAGATGTATGTGATAGTCACATGATATTTTAACATTGTATTATTGTTAAAGGAACTCTCTTATGTCAATCAGATCCGATCTCATTCTAAACTGTGAACAATGACTCTTTTCTTTAATTCCAAACAAAAAGAAACAAAGCCTTCAAGATAATATGGTTCTGTTTTGGAGCTCAACCATTGCATGGGAAATCTGAAAAGAAAGGAACAATGTGATTTTCATAAACGATATCTTCAACAAAAACAAGCCAGGAAATTCTCAATCTACCATGACCCAAAGGAGACAAAACAATTACGATTTCTTGTTTATGTGTGATGGAGCCTTCTCGGCTCATAACGCAGGGATTGGGTGAGAACTTCTAAACAGATAAAGAGAATGTGAGAGGACGTTTCTGTTCTCCTATAACTCCGAAAAGTGCTTTCAATTCAGAGACAGAAACAGTGTTATCAGCTTGCAATTTTATCTTCCAAAATAACTTAAAAAAAATGCTTGTATCTTAACTAATTTTATGTTTCTTTTTAGGATCATCCAATAGTGTAGTATAGATACAGAATTGAGTAGAGCAGATTGCAAGGCGGCTACAACGGATATTACACATGTCCTTTTCAAAAGTTATCTTCACGGCGACATTTTGTTTGTAAAAAGAAGTAAAATAGCTAGTTGCAAAAATGATTTAGTTTTTGTATTGTTTGATATGTTAAAATGCCTGCTGATTTGTGTTTAGTTTAGTATATTTGCTACTTAATCAATATTAGAGTTTTTTGTAATTAGGACTGTAGTTACAGACATAATTTTTTTGTTAATCTAGTTGTTAGACACTTGAGATTCGGCCACTCGGCCATTAAACTCAAAGCACCTAAAGGATTTTTGCTGGGTTAGAAGTAGAAAAATTGTTTGGATGTATTTAAGGCTTCTCCAGTGGTGGTTAAGAAGAGTGTAATACCATTTGAAGTGGTGCATTAAATTTACATTATCCATTGTGTGGGTGCAATAGCTATTTTAGCATGTAAAAAATTTTCGTGCCGTGATTTCGACCTTTGGTCATCTCAATTGAAAATATAAAAAAGATTTTACTTGTGTTTGTATTGTGAAATTCGGCCATTTGGTCACTTACAAAAAAATACGAAAAGGATTTTGTTTTCGTGTTGTAATTTTGTTACAATAAATCCGGTCACCCAGCTTGTAGAAACAAAATTCAAAAATATTTTCAAACATTCTTGCTTTGAAGTGAGTTTATATTTCAATTGGTAATCATGTGTTCATGAAATATACTTTCGAGTTGTATTTTTGAGATGACTTTGGCGTGAAATAATTTTGTCCGCTTATTGCGATGTCTTTCGATGTAATCAAAAGTCGTCCAATAATTGTGACTCGAATATTGTGTATATTATTTTGTTCATGATAGGTACTTATGATAGAAAAAAAAAAGAATTCAGACCAAAGATTGTGTCTCAATTGTCATTGCCCTTTGGAGCATATAAGAAATGAGAAAAGAAGAGAGTTGACAATTTGTGCATATATGGGTTGCTTACATGTGCATGTGTAGAGGAAATTTGCTTAGTATATAAATATTTATTACAAACTATATGTTTCTGTGTTGGAGATTATGCGCTCCACGATCTGTAACAAGGTCAATTAACCATTGCTCATTTTTTTTTCTGAGCCTCTCGCCATCCATTACCTACCCTATAAAAGCATTGTTTACTTGCGTACCAGTGTTGCTGATATTTTTAATATTAATTTATCTATTTTAATAATCACATGACCTACAGTCAAGAGAACAAAAATATATATTCAATAACAACTTGTTCCAACTTATATATATATATATATATATATATGTGTGTGTTATTGTTTGGACTTTAACATATATCTCTAGAAACTCTGGCCTCTGAAATTTCCTTCATATGCTTTCCTTGTTAATTTCCGCTGTATAGCTTCTCCCATTCGCTTACTCAACCAATTTATCATGGATACATGTGGTGCAATAGCTTCAGCAGTGTCTGCTATTGTGGAATCTGGTAAACTCATTTGTCGCCCCATCTATCTTCACACCAAGAACTTTTTCCTGCTGCAATCAAATCTCAATGCTCTCCAACAGAAAAAGATGACTCTAAATGATTTGAAGGACCTCGTGCTCTCAAAACTCGAAGCAGCAAACAAAGACGGCGATTTACCAACTCCTCAAGTGAAAGAGTGGCTTAGAGAGGTCGAGAATGTCATGTCTATAGCTGATCCATTTCAACTTGAGATGGAAATCAACAACAGGCGGGCCTTCGGATGCTTCTTTAACTGCGGTATCAGCAGAAAGGTCCACAGGAAGCTTATGGAAGTAGAGAGACTAACAAATGCTGACACTTTTCCGACTCAATTAGTGGAGATCAATCATCAAGCAAAAGCGGTTGAGCACATCCCTGGACCTTTACTTGAAGATCAAGCAACAGCATCGCAGAATTTGGCCAGAATTATGGAGCTGCTGAATCGTAATGATGTTCGAAGGGTTGGTATTTGGGGTATGGGCGGGGTGGGTAAGACCACCCTAGCCAAAAACCTCAACAACAAGCTCGAGAGCTCCTCATCTACCCAACCTTTTGGCAAGGTGATTTGGGCTACTGTTTCCAAAGAGAGGAACTTGAAAAGAGTCCAAACACAAATAGCTCAGAGATTGAACTTATCAGTGGGAGAGAGCGATGAGGAGAGGATGGCTATTCGATTACATGAGCGGCTAATGAGGGAGGAGAAGTTTCTTCTCATCTTAGATGATGTTTGGGAGCATATTGATTTGGATACTTTGGGCGTCCCAAGGCCTGAAGTTTGTATGGATTACAAGATTTTGTTGACATCTCGGTCAAGAACAGTTTGCACCCAAATGAATGTGGATGCAGAATTCAAAGTACCAGTTTTGGAAGATGAAGAAGCTTGGCAGTTGTTTAGTATGCATGTTGGGGAGGTGGTCAATTCAGAGGTAATAAAACCACTTGCCGAAGCAATTGTAAAAGAATGTTGCGGCTTGCCTTTGGCAATCATTACAATGGGGGCAGCTATGAGAAGAAAAGAAAATGTTGCGCTATGGAATGATGCATTGAGCGAGATGAGAAGGTCTGCACCATCACCTATTGGCATTGAGAAGGAGGTTTTCAATTCCCTGAAGTGGAGTTACGACTCATTGCAAGGTAACAATATCAAATCTTGTTTCTTGTATTGTTGTTTGTATCCCGAGGACTTTCGTGGAATGTTGGGTGGGAGAAGGTTTGATAGACAGACATCCAAATTATGAGGACTCAATCAATCGTGGAATTGCCATAATAGAAGATCTTAAGGATGCTTGTTTGTTGGAACATGGTGCTCAAAAAGAGTATGTGAAAATGCATGATATCATTCGCGATGTAGCTATATGGATCCCATCATTTGAGAAAGATGGATGTAAATCTCTTGTTAAGTCTGGAATTGGATTGACTGAAATATTAGATGTACGATTCACGGAGTCTCTCAAAAGAGTTTCTTTCATGAATAACAAATTAGAGAGACTGCCAGCAGATAGTTGTGAGATCAATTGTTCCCATGTATCCACTTTATTTCTACAAGGAAATGAACAGTTGGAGAAAATCTCTGAAGACTTCCTGCTACGATTTCAAGGACTCAGGGTGTTGAACCTAAGTGGCACCGGAATTAGAGAATTACCTAGAGGGATTGGAAACTTGAGCCTCTTGACGAAACTAGATCTATCACGCACTCGCAAACTCAAAAGCATTCCTGCAGAAGTAATTTGCAAATTGTCATCTTTAGAGGTCCTTCACATGGAACTAAGTTCTTACATTTGGAGTTCTAAAGAAGTAGTAGAATACGGAAGTGCTAGTATTGATGAACTGGGATGTCTTGAGTGTTGGGATTTTTCACGAAATCAATCGTCTCACAATATCACTCGTGTATCACACAACTAAGCCAAAGATAAAACACAGCGGAAATATAAATACAAGATGAACACAAGAATTTAACGTGGTTCGGCAAAATTGTCTACATCCACACAACAGAGCCAGCAGTAACGATATTGATAGAAGAGAAAGTTACACCGTACTGTATATGAGAAAAATAGACACAATTTTTCTCACGCTTACCCAAAGCCCCAGTACACCCAAATTCTCAACCCGTACACTTACTACTCACAACACTACACTATTATCTGTGTTGTTTCTTGCTCTCTTGCTCTCTGTGTTCATCAACGAAGACATTGTCTTCCTTTTATAGGCATGGGAGGCAGCCAAGTTGATTGTCTCAACTCTCAACCATCACCTATCTTCATCAATTCAAAAGCTTCAATAAATGAAGCTTTATTAAATGAAGCAAAGAAGTTGTCTCTTGAGAGGCAACATACAAATGGGCGGGAGACAAAGGCATTAATGCCAACTAATGCCAACCAACATGCAGGTAGCTTTATGGTGTAAAATAAACCGACATATCCATTTTAAGGTACAAAAAATGAGTTGAAATGTTGGTTTTGTATGTTAATACAGGCGAAGAGGGTGCACAAATATGTGGGGATACTTGATACGCTGAAGGCATCAAATGTGGAAGTAAGGACTGTTGTTGAGACCGCCAAGTACGATCTTCCTCCAACCACGAAAATCGTGGGAATTATTTGATTAACGATTGATTTATGGATCATGAAATCTTTTAATTCAATTTGGACATTCAAATTTTATGTATTGTGGCTGGGGGATGTCTATATAGAAATATAGCACATTCATCCACCAGGTCTGACAATAAGAAGTATGATTTTGAGCTTACTCATTACATTATTTAGCTTTATCCGTCATTTTGATGAGTTGTACCTAGAGCTGTTAAATGGGCTGTTGGCCTGCGGGCTAAATCAGCCCATCCGCTTAATTTTACCATTTGGGCCAAACCATTAGACCCGCGGGTTAAGCGGTTTCAACCGCGGGCACCCAAATTAAATAGTAATACTTATAGTCGAATTTCGAATTATATTTTATGCTCACAACTAATGGTGACAATTCGAATTTCGAATCGAATTCAAATTTAAACACACACAAACATTCAAAACTAGTTGTGACAATTCAA
>JAYMTF010003122.1:0-16071 GCA_036897485.1 Pelargonium nanum | reverse complement strand
GGTGAGGGAATGAGAATGAGAATGAGAATCGGAATGGGAATGAATGAGTTTTAATCCAAACACCATCAATGGGAATCACATTCCCATTCTCATTCTTCATTCCCATTCTCAAACCAAAAATGCTAATCCAAACGCAGCCTTAGTTACTTCTGTCATCCCTTCGTTCTGGTCCGATTTCGATACTAGTTTAGTTTATATATTTTTTTTGAAAGGATACTAGTTTAGTTTATATTTATTCTATATTATCAATTGTATCTTTTATTACTTTACTACAACATATTTTGTTATTGTGTGCTAAGTTCACTCAAAATATAATTTTTTCTCGTTTGTTTCTTTATAAATGTTTGTTTTTATTGAAAATATGCTCATCTTTGTATACATCACTTCGAGAGATTAACATTGAGTCCACAAACACCTCAAATTAAAAAGGGAAATGTCGTATTTTATTGTTAAATTATTTATTTTGTTTCGAGTTGATACTTAAATTATCCATAATCTTCTACCTTGATCACAAACTATGTTATTTTGTTTTAAATTGGTATAATTCATACCGTTGCTGTCAAATTATATTAACGTGACAATTTTTGTTGACACGACGTCCACGTGGCTTTTAAGTTAACTAAATTTATTTATGTAAGCTATTTGAAACCAAAACGTGTAACTAAAATGCGGTCGCCACGTCAATTTTGTTCAACTAGTCTCTCAATTCTACACTTTTGTTTTAAAGTTGTTGCATTCGTAAATTCAGCTAATTTAAGCGTCATATGCTTGTCATGTCAACAAATTTGTTACAGAGAAAAACTAAATAAAACATTTTTCAATTAGAAAAAACACGAAAGACATGAAATGTGTCATTATTTAAAATAAAGAAGTATCATATGATGCCTAGCATTATTTCGGAGTCTCAAAGTGTATTTACTCTAGAAAGACTTATTTCGGACAATTTATGTGTTCGCAAATGACATTTTTCATCGGCTTAATTGGAAAAATAAAGAAGGATCATGCATATAAGTAATGAAGGGGAGTAATTAAAAATCTTAGGTGTCTCAATGCATTCCATGGAGCACAAATTAAAAGCTTAAAAATGGGCAACTTTGAGGAATATTTGGTAAGCCCCAAAGAATTGGCTATTGGGTGAAATTATTATCAATAATTCAAACTAGGCATTTGATAATGAACAAAACAAGTAAGAATTAAACTGATATAATTCACAACATGAATATTTTTTTTTTGAAATGTCTTATAAAATATCTTCAAACAATGAGAAAAATATCATATCAAATATCATTTAAAATTGACAATTGGTGTCCAAAAAATATTTTTGGTATTACACTATATAAATTTACTCTTAAGCATGTACATTATTGTGAAACAAAATCCGTATATGTATTTTCCTCGACAATTTATAATTAAAAGAAGTTTGAAGGAAATTGACCTTACTTATTTTTTCTCATCTACATGACTCGTATGGATTCGTTAGACTAAATCTGATTAGAAAATTCATTGAATTAATTTTATCAAACTAATGTTCGTGAAATTACATATCGAATTTTGAATGTTCAGATTCAAATAACCATCTCTAATAGAAATACATAATAGACAAATTCGGTCAAACTAAATACTGATTAATAAGTTGATACGACGTCTAATCTTTTATTCACAAAAAGAAAAGAATAAACGAAAAATAAATATGTCAAAAAAACGAAAAATAAATAAATCTGCCGCCAAATCACAAATTTCACAATCTTCTTTCCCTCCACAGACCCAAACCCACCACCGGCTATTTCCGGTACTCTCCTCCCCTCTCTCCGGTCAAAACCCCCCTAAAGCTCCAAATCCACCATCTCCGTCGCCACCTTCTTTTCCCGGTTCTCAGTCATCGTTTTCAATTCAAATCCACCGCCACATCCTCACAGTCTCAGAGAGACAGTGAATTAGGGTTTTTTTGGTTCCCTCTTTCATGAACTCGAAACCCAATTCGCAACCAATCTCGATCCGTCAAAAGAAGAGCCGTTGTTGCAGAAAATGAGCGCCGTTAACCTCACAAACGTCGCCGTTTTGGACAATCCGGCCGCGTTCCTCAACCCGTTTCAGTTCGAAATCTCCTACGAGTGCCTCACGCCCCTCAAAGACGGTAATTTCGGCGACCCTTTTCGATTTCACGACCTTTTGTTTTTGTTTCCTCTGATCATGGATTGTGTAATCGCGAGATTGAACACGGATTGTTGGAATTGGTTGTGCTAGGGTTTTAGGAAATGACATTTATGATATTCTGGAAATTGAAATTATTCATGGGTTTTGTTGGTTGGATGATGTGATTGAGTCCCTGCTGTTCAAAATTTTCAATTTGGGCTGATAGCCTATTGTTGGAATTGGTTGTGGAGGTTGTGCTAGGGTTTTAGGAAATGACATTTATGATCTGTTGGGAATTGAAATTATTCATGGGTTGTGTTGGTTGGATGATGTGATTAAGTCCTTGCTGTTCAATATTTTCAATTTGGGCTGCCATGGTTTGATTTTGTTTTTAGTGGCTTGTTAGTTCTTAAAACTTGTGAAACTAGATTAACACAGCTGTTTGTACTTGTTGAATTTGAGGTGAAATGGAGGATTTTATTGATCTGTTGAAACTTTTGATCTCATGATTTGTTTGAGTTTTGGTTTTTTTTTGGTTTCATTTTCTTGGCATGCTAGTTCTTGAACTTGTGAAACTAGATTAGCATAGCTGGTTGTACTACTTTAGTTCGAGGTGAAATGGAGGATTTTCTTGATCTATCGAATCAGTTTCTGCTGTTCAAAATTGTAATCCTGGGCTATAATGTTGTTTTTACTTTCATGATTTGTTTGATATATTAGTTTTTTTTTTATGGTTCATCTCCTAGGCATACAGTTGTTTGTACTGGTTGAATTTGAGGTGAAATGGAGGATTTTCATGATTTAGTCCCAGTTTTTTCGAAATTGTAAATTTTGGGCTGTGATTTTGTTTTGGGTATTGTTTGAGGTTTGATTTTTTTTTTTCTTTTGCTTTTATTTTTTCAGCATGTTAGTTCTTATAACTTGTGAAACTATATTGGCACAGCTGTTTGCGCTTGTCAAATTTGAGACTAAATGGAGGATTCTCTTGATCTTTTGAAATTTGAAAATTTTCATGGGTTATGTTGGTTAGATGATGCTATTAAGTGCTAGTTGTTCAATTTTAGATTTGGGTCTTGATTTTGCTGTCATGATGTGTTTGGGGTTTTCATATTTTTTTGTTTCATTGTCTCGGCTGTTAATTCTTAAACCTTGTGAAACTAGATTGACACAGCTGTTTGCACTTGTCAGATTTTAGAATGGAAGATTTTATTGATCTATTGAAAAATGTGATATAGTCTTAGTTCTTCAAAACTGTAAATTTGGGCTGTGAATTTATTTTGGATGTCATGATTTGAAACTAGATTGACGCAGCTGTTTGCACTCGTCAGATTTTAGAAATGAAGATTTTCTTGATCTATTGGAACTATAAAATTTTCATCAGTTTTGTTAATTAGATGATGTGATATATTCCGAGTTTTTCAAAATTGTAAATTTGGGCTGTGATTTTTATTTTGAATGTCAGGATTTGATTGAGCCTTAATTTTTCTTTGGTTTCATTTGCTATGGCATGTTCGTTCTTTAATTTTTGAAACTAGATTGGCTCAACTGTTTGTACTCATCAAATTTGAGGTGAAATGGAGAGTTATAAGATGTGTTTTCTGGTTGCTTGCCTTTTGTTCTCCTAAATTGGGAAGGCTTGTGTATGTCTGAGTAGTGCAGGGCAGTTTGTCCAGTAAATGATTACATCTCCATTTAATTAGGTACTAGGTCTTTCATTCAGTTGCTCTTGTGGATTTCTCACTGTGTGGCCTATGAGATTGCCCCATATGAGCTAATCAGATGCTCGATATTAAATATCTATGTGATGAATTTTAGTCTTGACTCTCAACCCCATCGGCTAATTTGCATTGTGCATTTGTTCTAACAATGGAAAAAAAAAAACTCAGCACAAGTTCCATGAGCTCAAATCCTCTAAGGTGGTGGCTGGATTATTTTTTTGTTTAGGATTGGGCATCAAGAATGAGATTCACATTCTTCATGTTCGGATTATGAATTTTTGGTCATGAAAATGACTTCGGAGTGGGAATTCTAATCCTAATCCCAATCCCAATCCCAATCCCATCTCTTATTATCATTCCCATTCCAAGTTTTTTAATCCAAACGCTACCTAAAATGATTTGTAAATTTGTTCATTGCATTTGTGTTCTTATGCGTTATAACCCTGTAATATGGACTGAGAATTCTTAATAAAATTAGGTCCTGTTCTGATATGAAGTGAGCGCTGTTTAATTAAGTTAACTATTAATTGCCATGATTCTTGTATGTTGGTGAGAATTTTTCGGTCTCGAGGTGATATAAAAATCAATGCAGTAGCTTGGTGGATCTGGTCATATAATGGTTTTAAGCATGTCACGGCCTTTCCAGTTACTGGTAAACTTATGTAATTTAAAGATTACCTAGTATCTCTTGGATACACACATTCACAACATTTATTTATTTAGTTATTTTTTGTTTATGTAGTGTGTGTTTATGAAATTCAAATACTACTATTGCATTCTATCATGGTCCTTCAAAAAAATCTGTTGAAAGCAGACATTTAGGTACAATCTTACGGCTGACTTGGGTATTTGGCTAATACAATAATCATTGAATCGTTTTGTAACTTTGTGAAATATTCATGGATGTTGTGCAACAAAATGTTAACAGCCAGAAGATTTTTGTTGATTAACTGTTAATTTCCTAATCGAGTTTAGATTATTTAATTTTTTTGTTGCAGATCTAGAATGGAAGCTCATCTACGTCGGATCTGCTGAGGATGAAACTTATGACCAATTACTCGAGAGTGTGCTTGTTGGTCCTGTCAATGTTGGGAACTATCGCTTCATCTTCCAGGTAATAGTCGACTAATCTTCTGAGTCCTTAATTAGCTTTTTGAGTTTTAATTTCATAACGAAGTGAATCTGATGTATTTCTTGTTGAACTGGCAGGCAGACCCTCCGGACCCATCCAAGATTCGAGAAGAGGATATAATTGGTGTTACGGTACTTCTTCTGACATGTTCGTACCTAGGGCAAGAATTTGTTCGAGTTGGATACTACGTGAACAATGATTACGCCGACGAGCAATTGCGTGAAGAACCTCCTTCCAAAGTGTTGATTGATAAGGTACAAAGAAATATCTTAGCCGACAAACCTAGAGTAACAAAGTTCCCAATCAACTTTCACCCCGAGAATGGCGAGAACGAGCCAGAGAACGGAGACAACAACCCCGAGAATAACGAGAATGGAGAACCAACATTACAAGCCCCGCCTTCACCTGCTCAAACCGTAGAACCCAATGAGAACAGCAAATCGCCTCCTTCAGCAGATCATCCACCAAATTCGCAGGAGCACTTGTAAGTTTGAATACCTAAATTCTGATCTTGTTTTTTTTGGTGGTCGGTTTGTGATCAGTTTTTGTGAAATCAAGTTGCCATATTCCAAACTCTTCCAAATGTAGTAGCTATTGTTGTTATAAAGTGTTAGTGAACTTTTCTTTTAGATTTGCTTCAACCTGTTGCTCCTGCACAGTTTTTTTTATTTTCATTTCAGCTAATTGCATGTGAGATAAGGTTTTGGGGGGTAAATTACAGATAAATACTCTATACTTAGCATTGTTTACAAATAATTCCCTATACTATTGAGAGTCTTGTGCATTGGATCGTCTTTTTCAATGATTTGTTGCAAAAGCAGAATCCATTAAGCTCCTTCAAAAACCATGCAACTTTTTTCAACTCTTTGTGCAGCAATCCTTGCCTGCAAGTAGGGACAATTCATTAGAGCCGGGAATCTGGATCCGAAATCCAATCTGAACTTGATATTTATATCAAGTTTGCTTATGTTTTGAATTGCAAAATTGAGTGACATTGAAAATTAACTTTGCGACCCATGGTTCAGATTGATCAAAATTTTAAGTTATAGGCTAGATATTGAAGCTATATGGTCTTTCACATTGTGTCAAAATCTACACACCTCTTGATCCCAATTAGTACATGCATTTATGGTAACAAGTGCGACGATTTGCACACAAAGTGCACAAATGATGCCCATCCACAGCCCCTACAAAAGAGGGCACCGGAAAAATCAGTTCAGTGCACAAGACTTTCACAGAATAACAGACTGTGTCGGAGAAAAAAAAGTAATGAGCAAAAAGAACCAACCATTCCACCAATATGGAAGATAAAAGCTAAGACCATAGCACAAGGAAGTCCCACAACATAGTAAGCTCCAAGATTGATGAGTGCACAAAGATTTTGCCATCCACACCCTCTTGCAGCCCCTAAAACCTCAACATTATTAGGAAAAATTATGACATTTACATATTAGTATTACTATACATGACAAATTGGGTTTTCTGAAAGAAAAAAAAGGCCTAATCTGAACTTGGTGTGGGTCAGCTTAGGTTTTAGGTCGGTTTAAGGTGCAGGCGAGTGTGGATTTCCCCGGCTCAATAAGTAGTTCTCTATGACAATCCCAATCCAACCCGAAAATCATTTGGATCTACTTTATTTTGCTCTAGCGGATCAGGTTGCATGTGAGTGTGTGTTTGCCCAACTCGATATGTAATTTCTCAATAACAATCCTGACCTGACCCAAAAATCATTTGGGTCTACTTTATTTTACTTTAGCTGGTCAGTGTAGATTTCAGGTCGGGTCAAGGTGCAAGTACATGTGAGTTTGCCCAACCCGACATGTAATTTCTCAATGACAATCCTAACACGACCTGAAAATTACTCCAGTCTACTTTATTCTACTCAAATCCACAAAAAGTGCGAGTAAGATTTCAGATGCTCGCATATTTAGGTTTAGATTGCTAGTTCAAAAATTCGAAACAACTATGTTTTGAAACTTTAGTACCTGAGAGGACGCACTGGAATCCATCGAGGAAGTCCGATAAGGCTAGCAAAGGCATCATTTTCGCGACGTATGCTATAACTTCCTCCTCGTCGCTGTAAAGCTTTCCCCACGTGTAACGTACTGAAACTGTCGCGATTCCCACTACTGCGCCTACTGATATTGCCATTACAATCATGACTCCTAGAGCTAGGCGCGCACCTTGTGCGTGCCTAGCTCCGAGTTCATTGGAAACCCTAGTACTATTTTGCATAAAACATCAGTGGTAGAGAGGAAAAATGATTTTTTTTGGCAAGGAATGTGATGTTATTTGAACAACTGACCTTATAGCTCCCCCAAGACCTACTGAAATCATGTAGACCATCCAACATGTGTTGAGGCTGTAAGAGAGAGATTTTCACATGTCATTTCTTATCGGGTTAAATCTTTCTGTACTTTCTGAACTATTCAACGGTACACGCTTTAAACCATGGACATATTCTTATTTAATATTTAAATACTTGGAAATGGCAATTCAAATTTTGAGTCGGATTTAAAAAGCCTAACTCGACCCAGAATATGTTTGGGTTGGTGGTTTTATAGGTAAGATGAGCAAGTCTGCCTGATCTGAAAATTGGTCCTCATGCAACCCGAACCCACAAAAATGTGAGTTGGGCTTTGAGTGCCTGCTGGTTCGGGTCAAATTGTCAGCACTCATGGACCGACAAAGAAATGTGGTTTACCGTCCAAAAAATGGTTGATGCGATTTTTTAGAGATGTTTTGCTCGAATTTTGTGTTGATTTAATACAATATTTTGACAGAAACGTAACGTCGTAGAAGTTATTTTTCCAAAAGATGAATGAAACAATAGAGTAACATACCTTATGGACAAAACTGAGGTCTCTAGTTTTGGATTTGGGAGTAGACCAGATAGGAGAACAACCATCTCAAAGGACCAATACTCAAAGCTATGCACATAAAAATTAAAGTTACAAAATCATGTCAATCATGGCAATGAGAAGTGCAAAAACATTTTACCCAAGAAATTTAAAAGTGATTTTCAAACGAAAAAAAAGCGAAAAAGGAACATACCAAATCATCACGGCCGAAGGAATGGCGAGCTTTACGAAGTTGAGAAGATCTTGCAACGCTTCCATCGAAAACCCGGTCCAACTTTCCTTAGAAGTCGGAGATAACTTCACATAACCCGCCAAAAGAACCACATTAACCCAAACCGAGATAGTATTCGCCAATGCAGCTCCTCTGATCCCTAACCCAAACACGAACACGAGACACCAACACGCAAAAATGTGTAGAAAAGCCGATGCTCCCGAGCTTATGACTAAGGGCCAAACATTGTTTTGCGCTTGCAAGAACCGGTTTAGGCATTGGAGGATGCTATAGGCGAAAAGGCTCGGGATCATCCAACGGATAAAAGTTCCCGCCTCGGTTGAGATCTCGCGATCTTGGCCGAAGACAACGAGAATGTTGGTGGTGTAGAACCAGATGATCGCGATGGGAACACTTGAGGATATGAGAATTAGCATTGCTCGTTGCGTGTGGACACCGATAATGTGATATTGTTTTGCGCCATTTGCTTGTCCGCATAGTGTCTCCAATGCACTTCCCATTCCTAGCTTGACATTTTGAGAGAGACGGAGGAGTTTCAGTCATAGAACTGAACATGTTCGTGTTATAGGTTAAATATGTGTTGTATGAGCCACATACTATAAACAAATCCACGTTAAATTTTTGGGTTGGGTCATACAAATCCCCACATGTTTTACACATACAATATAAAACATGCACTCCCTTTTGGGCCGAGTTAGGGTTACTAATTTTCAATCCAACTAAAATCCGATCCGAATTACCACCTCTACTCTCATATGTAACAAGAGCAAACCTATACCAGAAACAAATAAAATTAACTACATGAAAAATTGAAGCCAATTCACCCCTTAGTTTTTAAGGAAGTTTGGGGGAAACCCACTTGGCAAAACCCAAAACCCGATATGAAATCGGGTCGGACGTTTTCAACCTAATGCATTAAACCCTGACCCAATTTGAAACCGGGTTGAATTTGAATGAGTTCTTTTCAACTAAAACTAATAAAACTGAATTAAAACCTGAATTGACAGCTCTACTTTCAAAATAGTTTTGAGGAAAATCCACTTGCCAAAACACTATGAACTCAGAAACTTGATCTGAAATCGGTTTGGATTCTACTTAAGCCTTTTCAACATAAACTAAAAAACCGACCCAAAACCTGAATTGTCAGCTACAGTTTTAAGGAAGTTTTGGGGCAAAGCCACTTACCAAAACACTGAAACCAGTGACAGAAGCAAAGGAGGTGGCCATGGAAGCACCAGAGAGAGGAAGCTCACCAAGATGACCCACAAACATAACAGAGATCACTTGTATTGAATACTGCAACATACTCACAGCTATAAGAGGACCTGCAAGCCATAGCTGCTTCTTGATTTCCTCAAAAACATCTGCTCTACACAAACCTTGTACTTGTTTAGGAACAAGAGGAAGCTGGAGAGTTCTTGATGATGTTGCTCCTTGACCTCCTTCCATTGCTGTTGGATCAAGAAGTCACCTAGCAATGGGTTTCTCTTAGGAAAATGTTTTTTTTTTTGTTTGTTTTGTTGTTGAGCTATATTGCTTAGAGGTCCCTATACTTTCATTTTTTTTACTTAAGGTAGATTAAGTTCCTAAACTTATTAAAAAAGTATTGTTGTAGGCCTGTAGTCCTATATTTTAAATAAGCTATTTAGGTTCTCACATTTTTACATATGCACGTCACTTCCAATGATTCGTGGAAACAGAGCAACCAACAAGATTCATGCTTTTAGTGAGATGTCATAATCAATCCTTTTAACACGAAAAATTATTCAAAACTATATCGTTTTGATACTCTTTCTAACCACTTACTTAAGATTACGTCGTTTTAGTCATTTGACTTCGACCCATCTCTATTTCATCTCTGTATATATCTTACAATAAACCGTTTCATTAGTCAACTAAAGTGATAGTTTGGAATTGAGAAATTGTTTATTGAATTATTGGTGTTTTTTGCTATTGGGTTGTCACTGTCTATAGCTTAAAGGTGGAGATGATGAATTTGTCTACTATTTCTTGTATGTAAGCAACTAGAGGCATATTTAGAGGAACGGGCCGAATGTTTATAACTCAGTTTTATTTTGCCCTACTAAATGGTAAGACACATTAAAACTAATGAAAATTGTTGCTCAACCATCCTCGTTGCTAGATATGGTTGAGCCAAAATATTCACACGTTCTAACTCGATAACGTTTCATGAGTTTTATCTTATCTCACTAAATAACAAAATACGTGAAAAATAGTCTAGTAAAAAAATTTGTGGTTCCAGGTGGCCCAATAACGTCCTGACAATTCGAGCCGCGGACCGGTTTTGGACCAACACGTTTGGGCCTAACCCTTTATTTGCTTATTGGAAATTCGATTTCCAATTATAAATGCAATTCAATTTCCCTAAAACTTTCAAAAGTTGATACGAAGAGGACTCTGTTTCGCCTGAAAAAAAAAAAAACAGAGCATCGCCATGAGAGACACAGAAGAGAAAAGCTTGGAACAAGCTTTGCTCTCAATACAGAATCAACAAGTCGAAGACGAAGATGAGAGAAGGAGAAAATGGAGGTTGTTCACTCAGGAGGTGAAGAAAGTGAGTTCCTTGGCAGGTCCCATGGTGGCCGTCACTTTATCGCAGTACTTGCTTCAAATCGCTTCCATGATGATGGTGGGCCAACTCGGCGAGCTCGCTCTCTCCAGCACCGCCATCGCTATTTCTCTCTCCGGCGTCACCGGCTTCAGTCTCCTTGTGAGTGACTTCAATTTTTTTTTTCCTTATCTGGGCTTTTTGTGGTTGTGGCATTTTGTCGAACACTTTGTGGGTATGGTATAGAATCGTTACAGTAATGTTGGGTTGTGGGTGGTTTGTGGTTTATTCACCTGCAATCTATTTAGGTTTGTGAAGTGGCATCAATGCTGAGTATTTGAGATTTGTCTCATGAACTTTGGTGTTACACCCAAATTGTTACACGAAACTTTTAACAAATCAAATTTTGTACATAGAACTTTCAATTTCTATCGAATGAAACTAACTATTCATACCATAATCAGTGTAGCAGATTCAGTGCAAAATGAAAGTTCTGATACTATTTAAAGGTTTCATGTCACAGTATCACTAATCTTAAATATACATTGTGAAACATATATATATACAAGCTTTGGTTCCAATAGTAAATTTCATGTTTACCTTATCTTCATAGCTAGTGTCAATAGAGCTGACAAATCGGATTTTGGATTGAAAAGACCTAAGAGGTGCGTGTCGCACATAGAAAAGTGTGTATTAGTGTAGGTCTGAAAATTGATTGGACCTATTTTATGTGACTTGAACCCTCAAGAATGCAGATTAGATAGATGTTCACAAGTTTGGGTCCAAATTGTGGCCTTTAACTAGGCAATGGGACCAAAGGCCATGATTTGGTCTAGGAACTTGAGCAGATAAATCTGTATTCCTATTATCCAATAACACACTACATATGAGATAAAGGCTGTTTTATTTAGAAATTAAGTGACAAATAGGAGTGTGACAGAGAAATTTATTGACCAAAACCTGTTCTGAAAACTTGTGCAGTTCACCATACACTATGCTTATTGATTTTCTTGGAAGGTGGGTTCCTGATGAATCAGAATAAGCATCATTGGTAGGCTCATTTATTTTATTTTATTAGCATAAGGTCTTCAATTAGTCATGTTGAGAGTGAATATTATAATTTTTTTAATGTCGAAAAGCCAAGACTTCATTACTTGCAAAAGGACAGGAAAAAAGAGACAAAGATAGACTCAAAAACCTTGGGAAGGAAATTTAGCTATGATAGACGCAATAGAGAACATTATATATTGGAGTTTGTAATTTTTCAAATTTTGAATGATCAACTAGTTTGTATTGATCCAAAGTAGCTTGTAGACAACATTTTATTTATTTTTGGCTTTCCCTGTTTGTTTGTGTCTTGAGGGTTTGTCATTTTGTGTTTTAGAAAATCAACATACACCTCACCTAGATAGATACAGAACAATTGATTTAACAAGTCAGCTATATGCCATGCAGATGTCGCGCTGTCTGCAACCATTCAATGTGCATATCAGTTTAACATAATCAATCCAAAAACATTACTTCTGAAAATATCTTTGTGGATAGAATATAAAGATCTAACTTAATTTATTGTGGTAGTGTTTGTGCTTGATATTCACAATCTCGCCACTTGCACCAACATTTGGACTAAATTTTATCATTGTTTTTCTTGTGTGGGTAAAATGTGTTGGTACTCCCTAGGACACATACTTTTATTTATTTATAACTTTAGTCTCTAATTAGGGTTTTTCATTGTTTTAGTCCCTAGACTGGACATGTTTTCTATTTATCCCCGAAACATGCTACAATTAGTTCTCTACCGCCACTTCCAAAATGTCACTTAGCGGATGAGTCAGCAGACTCAGCACCTCAAAACCCCCAGACTGCCATTTTTTGTTAGATTTAGTCCTAATTTTGGTTTTTGAGATTTTAACACCTAGACTGGTCATACTTTATAGCTTTAAGTGACAACATGCTACAGGATAAATTTTCCAAGTTACATAACTTGCATCACCAAATTTTAATTTCTAGAACTTAGTACGCATTTTTGTGGTATTAATGAGCAATATATCATGCAAAAATAGCTTGTTCCTTGAATCTAGGGCTAGTGTCCATGCTTGATAATCACAATCTTGCCATTTCCACCAACATTACATAAACTTTATCATTGTTTTTTTAGCTTTAAAGCTTAAGTGGTGACATAATACAGGATAAATTTTCCAAGTTACATAACTTTGATTGCCAAAGTTGAATTTCCAAAACTCAATACACATTTCTGTGGTATACTTGAGCACTATATCATGCAAGAATAACTTGTTCCTTACATCTTTGACTCAATTTACATAGTTATCAGTTAACTTTCGTTTTACATGGGTTGGATGAGCCAGACATGAATTTGCAAAGTGATTCTGACATCTCTATGTAAAATTTGCATGACAAACAGTTAGGAATGGCTAGTGCACTGGAGACTCTATGCGGGCAAGCTTATGGAGCTCAGCAATATCGAATGATTGGTATTCAAACTTACACTGCTATCTTCTCTCTCACATTAGTTTGTCTTCCTCTATCTATCATATGGATCTACATGGGAAGAATACTCATTTTCATGGGACAAGATCCTTTAATTTCCCACGAAGCTGGTAAATTCACAGCGTGGCTTGTTCCCGCCATTTTTGCTTATGCAACTCTTCAACCACTTGTTCGATACTTCCAGATACAAAGTTTGGTCATTCCAATGCTCATAAGCTCTTTTGCGACCCTGTGTTTGCACATACCACTCTGTTGGGCTTTGGTTTTTAAGTCTGGACTAGGCAATATTGGTGCGGCATTAGCCATCAGTATATCATATTGGTTAAATGTGGTTTTCCTTGTAATATACATGAAGTGCTCCACGGCTTGTAAGAAAACCCTAGCCCCAATTTCCATGGAGCTGTTTCTAGGAATCGGAGAGTTCTTTCGATTCGCTGTCCCGTCTGCTGTGATGATTTGGTAAGTAACCTCCTACATTTTTTTTAGTGTTTGATACAAGTATCAAGAAATTTGTGTAAAGACATCACATCCTCAATGACATTTTTTATGTTGATGAATGTAGTTTGGAATGGTGGTCGTTTGAGCTCCTTGTCTTGCTGTCTGGGATATTACCAAATCCGCAACTTGAAACTTCGGTTTTATCTGTATGGTATGTTCTGCACTTTGAGTTCCAGTCCTATGAGTAAATATGGGGTACTTGAAACTACACCTCAAACTCTCTTAATTTTGAATTAGTAACACCTTTTCTTCATTTAACAGTCTCAATACCATCTCAACATTATACACAATACCATATGGACTTGGTGCTGCAGGAAGGTACGCTCAAACATGTGTTGTGTGTGTGTGTGCATGCGCAGATTAATATGTTCCTAGTGTTGTTAACACTTGATACCTCTATTTATTTGGTTCAGCACTAGAATCGCAAATGAATTAGGAGCCGGGAATCCACAAGCAGCTCGTATAGCCGTCTTCGCTGTGATGTTTATTGCAGTAACAGAGACAATTGTAGTAAGCATGACCCTCTTTTCTACCAGGCATGTTTTCGGCTACTTGTTTAGCGATGTCAAGGAAGTCGTGGATTATGTCACAACAATGGCACCCCTGGTTTGTCTGTCTGTTATTATGGACAGCTTACAGGGGACACTTTCAGGTTCCTTTATTATTCCCATTCCCTCTTGTTAATACACAGCTGCACAATATTTTTTTTTCTCATGAAGTTTTATCTAATGTTCTCATATCAGGTGTTGCTAGGGCGTGTGGTTGGCAGCATCTAGGAGCTTATATTAACCTCGGGGCCTTCTATTTATGTGGGGTTCCGGTTGCTGCCACATTGGCTTTTGTGGTACAATTACGAGGAAAGGGCCTTTGGATTGGGATACTCCTTGGTGCATCCGTGCAAACGGTTCTACTATCTATTGTGACAAGCTGTACAAATTGGGAAAAACAGGTATACTCTTCATTTCTAATTATTAAATCTGTAGATTACGGTGATGTAGTGCAATATTTCATTCTATTAGCTGTAAGCAAAAGAGGGAATTTATTGTAGATGATTTGGGATATCTCATACCAATCCACTTAAAAGATTCTAATTTTTCTGTTCCATTTTCTAATCACAAGAAGAAAAAAAAAAAGCAACTGATAATGTTTAGAACTTCAGATATTACATATTTGTAATTAAGATAGAAAATGAACCTAGAATATACCACAAAATTATCAAGCGAGAAATTTATACTTTTATTGCTTTCAACATGCAACTATTTATTTTTAGGAGCAAAAAAAACTATTTGATAAGCATCATCACAATTTTCGTATATTAAGGCGGGTAATTTTTCTGCTATCGTATTTTCAGGCAAGCAATGCAAGGAAACGGATTTTTGAGGGAACAACTTCAGGAGAAAATGGAGTAGTGTGAGAGATTAGAGGCTACACAATGAGGAGATTTTAAAAATACTATTTTTGTAATAAGAACAACTATTACGTAAATTAATAAGATCAGTGTTTTTTTTCACTCGTGTCTCCATATCTTCATTTGCATATATAATATGCTGTTTTATATTCTCTGGACTTTAGTATAAAATGTGATGTACCCCTTAGTAGAAGAAAATAGGCACTTGCATTGTTTTCAAATTTCTACTGATATAGCTGAACATATGTGACTTTTTTTTCTTTAATAGTTTATATAAAGTAACTATTAAACAAATTTGCAGGATGTTGTAAGGGAGTGGACAATTTTCTTTTCTTTTCTTTTGCTTTCCTTTCCTTTCTGGATTGGTAGGGTTTGAAACCATATTGTCCACTCCATTTTTGTGCCAATTTAAGGACCATTCTTTGTGGTCATATCAGTCAACCACTCAAAATGAGGTCCAGATTTTACTGTGAAAGTGAGAGGCTATCCTTGCATAAAATAATTATTTGGGGTTTAATTTTTCTAATTTGTTTGTATGTTGGAATTGAAACCTCCACAAGGAATTCAATTTGGATTCGTGTTCTTCCTATTCAACACAAATTCAAATTTTAATTCTATCTTCAAAATTCGTATTTTTTTGGAGAATCAAATTGTATCATTATTATTATGGAAAAAAATTGATTTCAAATTTTTCCCTTTTGGTGGGATATTGATAATGAAGCAAGTCTACTCATTGGAAATCCTGGATCCTTCTCTCAAGCCTTATCTTCCTCTCATCTACTTTGCCCTTTTTAGGGTTGCAAGAAGGTAATGATTTTCATTTTCATGTCCTCTTTACTTTAAACTAAGTTTATTTCTTTTGTTTTTGTTAAGTTTGCCGTCAGAAAAACAGTTTCTCTGCAAAAGCAGAAGTAAGCTTTTGTATATAAAATGACCATATACATATCAGACACCACAATGACGGGAGACTCGTACACTAAATTAAACCGCTTTCTTATATATATATATATAT